>JANHGL010016248.1:0-85981 GCA_024611195.1 Ceyx melanurus
GAAAGGGGGAAGCTGAAATGCAAACATGAAGCTGAATACTAAAATGATGTCACTGGCAGCCAATCAGGAGGGGTGATGTCACAGGCCTGGCAGCCCCCGTGCCCACAGAACAAGAGCAGCAGCCCCTTCTCGCCAGTTGTCCCTTTCTCACCACCAGGAACTACTGGGGATCAAACCTTTTGAAGTTTATTATTTGAGAGTTAAGTGCACATAAAACACAAATTCATCACTCCTGCAGTTCATGGGATTCTGAAGTTTCCCAAGGCTGTAGAGCTGTGTGGGAGCTCTTACAGCTCTTTCATGAAGCACATGACGAGCAGGCAAACTGATTTTTCTTTTTTTTTTTAATAGCACTTGCTGTTCTGCCCTGTGTATGCTGGGCTGGGTACGTGTTGGAATGTGTTTTCTGCTTTGATGTGTATGCTACATTATTCTTATTTCCTAATTTAGTCTAATTTTTCATTAGCAAATCCCATAGATAAACCCTAGATTACTTGCTGTGTTTCTGTTTCTTCTGATCCAGTTAGCAGAAGCTGAATTGAGCATCTTGTTGGTTCAAGCTCTTGGAGACTGTAAGAGCTGTTTATTATTTCTGAGTGAAATATAATAGGTTTTTAAACCAGAGAGGTGAGGCAGCCTTTCTAATACTCCAAACAATGACTGTATGTACAGTTTGAGGTAGATTTTAAAAACATTTAAAAAAATCGTTATACCAGCCAGAGTCAAAAGAAGATGTGAGCAAACAGATCTAGAACAAAAACTTAGTCTTGGAGGATAGACAGGGTCCTTTGTTATTATTTCTAGTACCACTTTTTGTTTGTTTAGTTGGGTTTTTTTGTTCTTCTCTCTTTTCCCTTTCTGCAGAAACGGAGGAGGAGGGAAGGAGGGAGGAAGGCTGTAGGTTTTGTTGTGTAGGTTTTGTCTGCATTCATGATGAGAAGCAATGTCAGAGGACGATGATGGGTTTAGTTTTTGGAGGGCAGATAATCCTCTTCAGTCCAGATACTGGAATTCCTTTCCTATTTTAGTCTACACTGGATTTCATGTAGTGTGTACCAGAGGTGTTTGGTCAACTCTAAGGATAGTCATGTGGCCCAGTTTAGGATGCTGGAAAATATTGCTGGAATGAGAATGAAACATGAGGTTTGGGAAACAGTAGCAAGGTGGTGTTAGGATGGTGCTTTGGGTCACTTTGGTGAGGGGTGAGAGGGTAGGAAGCAGTGTGTTGTCTTTATAGCAGAAGGTGAAAGGCTGAGCCATTGATTGCTCCTGGCCCGTGGCAAGTGGCAGAGTTGCCAAAGGCAGGTAGCTAAGCAGTGGAGCATCCTGAGTGTCCTCTGGTGGCTCTGGATACCATCCATGTGATTTAATGTCATTTCCTTAGAGGGAAAAAGAAGATATTTACGTGAACTCCAGGTAAAAATGCAGCTAATGTAATTTTCACAGAAGGCATGTGACAGCTTGAGGTTGGAGGTCCCTTCCAACCTAGTCCATTCTGTGATTAAGAGAGCTATGTTGTTGGGGAGCCACAAATCAACAGACACGGTTGAATTAATTTTTCTCTTTGCTGCCAGGTGCATGGAGAACTCCTGTATCATCAGACCAACGGGAGACAAGATTGAAGATTTCAGTCCTTTTCATAGAAGAGCACTTGTTAGTTGAAAGCAAAACCAGTACAACTTAAGTGTTTCCATTTTTAGCCTGTCTAATTCTGGGAAAGTCTTGCATAGCTGAGTTGAAAACTGAAGTCTAGACATAATGATCATTTAGCTACCTGCAGCTGGGACTCAACTCATTCCTGATGTGTGATAAAATGGTGAATTTTGTATCGTAACACCAATTGGAGAAGCCTGTGGGGCTGAGTTTGCCAACACAAAGACTGTAGAAAGGGTTATTTGAAAAAGTGTGATATAAAAAGTCAGCAGCCAGCATGGCCCGAGCACAGTGAGCGTGTACCCTCGACCCTGCCTTGTGTTGTGCAACTGTAAACAGTCAGCAGGCTCTGCTGATGGTTGGTGGTAATGAAAATTATCATCTGACAGAGAAAATGGCTGATGTGTCACGTAGAACTGTTGAGATGTTATATGCTGAACTTGTACCAAACTGCTGAGGCCCTTTGCTAGAGTTCTGTGTTGCTGTGTTGAATTTGTGAGTAGCCTGAGCTGGAAAGTGTGTCAGCAGTGCTCTAAAGTTCACTTGGGCTTTTTGGGTTATGTGTTGAGAATTTCTGAGCTGTTACTGATGTGTTTTACTTGTGCTGACTTGCTGACTGGTTTTCTTTCGCCAGTTAAATATGGTGATTTGTGAAGATTCCCTGTTGCAGCATCAGGGTTAGGGGATGTGGTGATTGCCCAACTGGTAGGTGGAGATGACTCTGCTTTGGACATCCTTCCCACTTCAGGTTGTGCACTGCACCTCACTTTGCCAGCAAGGATGCTTTGGTAGAACAACAGAGGGACAGATTTGTCTCCTTTTAAAACATGAACTGGTGGTGTTTAAGAGGCCCAGTAAAGGAGCTGGGGATCTGACTTCAGGCAACTGGTTAGAAAAGGTTGGCTGATGCTGGTGTAGGAGGTGGAATCATACAGCTTCTCTTGCCATCAGTCTTCTAGTGTACTGCATGAACCTTCATTTTATGTTAGTGATGCGACCAAAGCAACATTCTGAGATGGGACTTCACTTTGGAGTAAGCTGATACTGTTTAAATTGATAGAGTTACCTAAAGGGCTTGGATAGATCTGTGCTTTTTGTTCTCTCCTTCCTCTTTCCCCCTCTCTGTTGCTGGCAGCTGAGGTTACAGCTCTGCTGCTGCCTGGGGGGTGTTTCTGAGAGATGCTGATCGTCGGTTCCCTCTTCCCTTTCCTCCTTCCCCCCGCCCCCAATACTTTTAATTCTTTTGGTGCTGTGCAAATAGATAATTCAAGTGTGTCCTTCAACACAGATGACAAACAGGCAGTTTATTTTGAAAGTATGTACTTTTTTTTTAGCCTGCATTTCACTCTGGCGTTGCACTTTGGGATGTTTGCCTGTAGAGGGACAGTGCCTGCTGTAGTGCACTGTGTGTCTCTGCTTAGTAGACTGAAGAAGATTGTTTGTTTGCTTTTTTGTCCCAAGAGAGCATCGTCTTAGTGACTTTAGGCTGTTTTGGAACATTCTGTGGCTTTTACATCTTGTAATGTGTACCAATTAATACCCCAAAAGAGGGTGGCTGTATTGGCATTAGTCTGTTGGAATTTTTTTTCCTGGATATGCTCATGATGGAGATCAGAACCGTTTCAGATGGACAAGAAATTACATCAAGCCACTTTTGATCTTAGTATGGTTCAATAAGGCTCAGTGTTGATACTCTTATTTTCACCCTTTGATATTCCTTGTTTTAATACAAGCTTTAGTAATTGTAAAGTGTTGAGACTAAACCATCTAATTTCTGACTGTACCTTCAGGAGCTGGGAAGTTTATCTCAGCTGATTCCCTTCCTTTACATCCAAATTAATCTTTGAAGTGCTGAGATTGAAAATACTGTAGAAAACTATTAGACTAGATTAAAGAAATAATAAAACAGCTCTCTAATGAACTAGAAAAAGAAAGTGACTGACCTTTACTCAGGATTTCCTTGCCCCTTCATGAGCAGAGTGATCTCACATGATAGGTTCTCACTCTGGGACGTGATTGCTGGAGCCTCTTTTTCAGGCACTAGAGGCTGTTGAGTGTGGAGTGAAATCTGCTTTTATAAAGGGAAATGTGAGTGTAAAGTCTTGTGGCCTGTTTTGGACTGCTGAGATTATTTTGCAATGAGGCACGGGGAAGGTTTATTTGAATTCTAGAGGTAAAGTGTGCAGGTTAGCTTCCACTTACAGACACTCCCAGTGTTCAGGTTCACCTTATTTATGCAAATTTCCCATGTAAATTTGGAATCCATGAATGATTACAGGGGGCGTTTATATAGAAATAATAACTTTAGATTTCTCTGAAATGTCACTTGTTACATCTTGGCCTGGACGTGATTTGTAGATAAAGTTACAGACTGTTTGGAAAACAGGTTATTGATGGGAACACAAAAAGCTAACACCAGTATAGTGAGAGGTGGAGGTGAAACGCCTCTCTCAATAGAAAACGCAGTGTCTAAAGGTAGAAAAACATTTTTTATTTTTTTTTCAAGAAGGCACTATTTCAAAGGCTGAGGTTTTTTAAAAACAATTTGGTGCCAAAAGCTTAACCTGTTTTTCATAAACATGGTTGCTGGTCGGAGCCAAAATAAACAATTTTGGTCCTTAAGTGAACTGAAGTGAGGAATCGTAGCCACCCTGGCAGGCTGCTGGAAATCCTGAGCGAGCCTGAGTCAGAAGGGAAGCTCAGGAGTCAGGTGCTGTGCAGGGATTCTGGTCCCTGGCACTGCAGTGCTGCTTTCCTTGGAGGTGCTGAAGGAGCTGCAGCAGGGGCAGTCAGAGCTGGTCTGTGCTCTAGCCTGGAACTGAGGGGCCAGGAACTCCAAAGAAGGCCCCTGTGGATGGGGTTGCATTTGAGCCAAGAGTGTTACTGTGCTGAATTTTCTTTTTTAATCACTCTTTACTACCTTTCCTTTTTACCTTCTGCAGGACCCCCTGCCAAGCAGCTCATTTCTGGGTGTGCAGCAATGTGTCTCAGGGCAGCATCCTGGCCTCTGCTCAGCTGCATCGGCACCATTCAGCTGTGCTGGAAAATGTCCCCCTTTTCAGTCACCTCAGCAATCAGCTTTTTGTTGAGGGATGTCTCCAAGATGCTGAGGGCTACCTGGAAACTTGTGTGTCTAAAAGGCTGTCAGGAAAGGCAGGGAGGAGCTGGCTGTGTCTTTACTGTGAGCACTTAATGGCTGCAGGATATAATCAGAATATATTATTTTCAGCAGTATTAAAAGCAACTCTCTGATTCCACGTTCCAGAATATTAATGATGTTGTGCAGAAGAGGATATGGTTTGTTTCTGCCTTTTCTCCCTCTGTGAGAGCTAAGCTGAGGCTTTTTATGTTTGTCATAAATCATATTCCTCTGCTCTACCTTGATTGATTTATTTTTTTTTATTTTATTTTTTTCTGTTTCCACATGCTCTGTGAGCTTAGGGTGGCTACATGAGATGGTGAAAGATGGAGGGAAGCTTCAGAGAATAAAGATACCCTGTCTGCTGAAGTCATGGCCCACATGTGGGTAACAGTCAGTTCTTTGGGACTTCAGAAGTGACCCAAGATGATTTCTATGCAGCAGTCTGTGGAATGGATGTAGGGCATTGGGAAGACTCTGGGGTCTGTGGGCATCTTGGGCAATTCCCTCTGTGTTGATGCTTCAACTTCCTTTTGTAAAGAACTACAGGGAAAGTCCAAGTTGTTGGCTGTAGAATGGCAGATATCCTAGAGAAATGCACTGACTGGTATTAAAATGGCCTCAGCTGTCTAAAAGACTTGAACTTCTTGAGAGATGCCATAGCCAACCATTGTAGCAACTGCATTTAAGCTGCTTTTTGTATACTTCTGTTTGGGAAGTAGTTCAAATCTATTCCAGAAAGCAAAATCACTTTTTCATGGAGAAATACTCTGAATTTGAGTGACACTGTGCAGTCAATAGCGTTTCACTTCCCTTTCTTGCAGGTTAGAGAAGCTGGCAGGGAAGGTTAAGCTCTAGGAAGCTGTAGCAATACTGTTCTCTCATGTTCCTTTATAGTCACAAGTATGGAAAGGATGGACCTGGATGAGGATTATTCACAACCTTAAAATGAAATGGAGTTTGAAGTGAATTTTAAATCTACCGACATAAACCAAGAGTAGTAGTCTGAGGGGTTGGGTTTTTTTTCCTTCTTTTTATGCTATCTGTGAGAGAAGTGTCAAACTACACATTATTTACGAGCTGTTGCAGATACTGGACTTGTGCATGACATCTTCACCTCATAAATGCCTTGCTGGAGAAAGCAGAGTAGCTGGCACAGTTCAGTCAATGCTCTGACTCCCCCAGATGTGCCCTGGTAATCTGGCTGGGAGTGTGGCAGCCTTTGGCAGAGGGAGCCAGCTCTCGGGCAGTGCTGTGAGACACATCAGCTGGATGTGCTGCTCAACTATAAACAAAATATTTATCTTTAAACAGAAACCAAAAAGGAAATGAAGCAAGGAAATGTTAATAATCCTCCTTAAGGAGTGTAAGTAACAATGGCAATGTTGATTCTTTCCAAAAAAACATGGTCTCTGCCTGTTCAAATGTTTTTCTTGTGGATGCAGAGTTCTCATGCTGTATCCTGAGCAAGACTGAACAATTCTGGCCTGATACCCAGGTAGCTCCTAGAGGTTCCCTTACATGGAGGTGGACATGTTCCTAATGAGCCTCAAGATTCTATTAAAACTCAGCATATTAATGTATTTGTTAGAAAGAAGGTGCTACCTGGGACTGAAATGAGGACTTCAGTAACCATGAGAGCCCTGCTGGCAGGGCAGCCTCTGTGCACCTTTGGAGTACTGGGGGATTCTGTGTATTAATTTTTTTTTTTACTGAAAATCAACAAGGTTTTCTTACCAAAATAATTAAGAAATCAAACCTGCTGTTGTAAATGTGCCCAGTTGCAATAGCCAAATGACAACCTTCTTTTTTAGGAGTTTAGTGGGGGGAAATCAGATGTCAGAACTACTGAGAGCAGTGATTTAGTAAGTACTTAAACCTAAAGGAGAATAAACCTTGATTAGTGGAGACAAATCTCAAATCCTTACAGGCACTTGGGAAGAGCTTCCAACTGGCTGTAGCACCAGTAAATACTATGCAGGCAGAAGCTGAAATTAATATCAATGTGAATTTCACGTTGGACAGCTTCTGCAGTTACTGCAAAATCACAAAATATCCTGTTTCCTCCTCTTGTCACCCCCAACCAACAGATGTTGCCCGGGTTGCAGTGGTAGAGCCCTGCGAGGAAGAGGCTGATATTTGGCAGCACAGAAGAAAATTCCTGAAATACTTGAGAGCTTCTTTGGGAAGCAGCTTGGGCTGTTTGTTATCGCTTTGTTTCCCAAAGAAACCTTGGGCTCCTAAGCAGACAGAAACAAATGTTGAGCCTAGTGCTGGAGTTTTTGCAGCCATGGCTATGGTAGGTGGGGATTTTTTTCCTCTCCAAAGGAGGGGTTTCTCTCTCCGTTTTTGGCTTTTGGCACATGCTACCAAAATATTTGCAATGCAGTAACATGTATTCTTTCATCTCAAAAGTGGGAAATAAGACATATTTGTTCCTATATGTAAATACTCTTTTCCCACAAAAAAAACCCTATGTTTGCTCTGTAAATCCAGCCTGGTTTCTCCTCAGAGTGTGAATTCCTGAGTGCTGTGTTTGGGAGGGCAGGCACACACACTCTCGGGTTATCACAGTGCCAGAAGAAAGGGGGCTCAGCTCTCCCCCTGATGTTTGTAAGAATAGGTGAGACTTCTTAAAGAAAGGAGCCCAGTGTAGTGGTTAAAATGACCTTCTTAGGAAATGCCATTCGTGCCAGAGCACAGAACCTTCCTCCCCATCGCTTCCCCGGCATAGGAGGGGCTGTGGGATACAAAGGCGCCTGGGAAAGGGAGCGCACATTCTTCTGTACAAAGGAAGCTCAGAAGCCTGTGCTATATACATGGGGCTCTCTGTCTTCCCCCTTAAAAATGTTATTCTTTACCCTGTAATCGGAGAATTTTTTCCTTATTAATTTTACTTTGGGTGGAGAGAAAAGGGAAAGATCTATTGTCTGGATGGAAGGCGCTGCCGGGGGCGACAATTGGGCTATTGTTGGGTGTAATTCTAGTCTGGGGCTCCAACGGGAGGTGAATATGAACAAAACCAAGTATTAACTCTGTCATCATCTCCCCTTGTTTACCTGAACAAGGATAGCCAGAGGTTTAATCTTTTTTCTCTTTCTCCTTATTTTTTCCTTCCCCTAAGGGTTAACCCAGTGTTACTACCAGTGATGCTGCCTCTCTCCTGTGAGCATCTGGGATGGGGGGGAAAGAAGGGAAGTTTTTTTTTTTCCTCCAGCTGAGGACATGCAGTTATTTTCCTAAAGCCAAAATCAAAACTGTTAGTTGAAGGCAGAATCAGGCCCCAGGAAATGCTGTTTCTTCTGGCAGCAAGAGGCAAAGATCCTTGTTCTTTAGACCAGCCTTTGTATAATTCAGAACAGTAATAATTTTTTTCAAGAATGTCTGATAAAGAGCAAGTACTCATTATCATAATGTGTTAGCAGAGCTATAATTAAGATTGTTCTTATAATTTTATTTTTTTTTTAATATACCATCTTCCTTTGGGAGATCTTAATTGTTGAAAAAAAAAATAAATTACCATGTATTTACATTTGGTAAAAAGAGGCTTGAGGACCAAATGTTTCAAATCAAGTGCTGTTTGCCTTTCTGGACCTCTGCATGAATGTAAGAGAGAGAAACTGGGGAAGGATTAACTGAGATGTTGCTCAGGCTCTGTCTAGAAGAGGAAGCAAACACTTCACTGCTAGCTACTTAAAAACTTCCTGAGAAACTTTCTGCCTACGTGATGTTCTTGGATCACCCCAGGATTGCTTTGGGATCACCCCCCACTGCATCCCTCCTATGTCATGCTCATTTACAGCCCCAAACTGGTGTATGTGCTTCTGCTTGGAAAGAGGGGCCTCCTTTTGAGGTGAATAACTCTGCTATAATTTGCATTGCAGTTAGATAGGTTCATTTTTCTTGTGTATATATAAATGGGTTTTTTTGCACAGTATTGATTCCAAATGTTGACTGCTTCTAAATGCTGATACTCCCTGGCCCTTTGAGGCTTTTGACAAGAAGTCACAGGTACTCTGATGAACACTTTAATATTCATTTTTAATTTAAACTGTGCCCTCATTCTCAGTGAGACATCAGATTCTAATGCTGTTTTCACATGTGAGTGACCCTGTCAGGTGACAGAGCAGGGGAGGGAGGGACCTGAGACTTGTTCACCTTCGGCTTGATGGCTGGTGGTGTGCCAGAAGTAGGGAAGGTCATCACTGATGATTTTAATTTTTATGAGCATTTAAGATTTAAAAAGACTACTCATTGTTTTCAGGTGTGAAGTCTTTTGTTTTAAAAAAAGAATAAATAATAATCTTGTTTTAAATTAGTGTTTCCTGGAGGAAACTATCTGGCTATTGTAAAAGTGCTTTGTCAACAGTGCTGCATCCTTGTACCAGCAGAAGAGGAAGGATCCAGTTTTGTTACCCAGAGCTAGTGAGAGCTGACACAAAAGAAATTCCCATGAGCAGGGCTTTCTGCTTCCTACTTTTCTTTGCACAGATGGGTCCCTTTGTTTTTGATTAAACATTAATCAAAAACCAATTTATTATTCCATGTAAGTGGTATTAGAATATTCTTCTCTTATCCATGGTAAATAAAAACATTGTTCCAACATGAACAAACAACAGTCTTGGCTTGCTTCGAGTTATAAAAGTAGATCAGGAGAGAAAATTGAAATTAAAATTGCAGATTACAAAATTGAATGTGTTCTTATTTAACGAGGATAGTTTCGAAGGATAAAAACCATAATGGGATTAAACATGGAATGTTTTGCAAAAGAGCCCAAAATTAAAATTCGAGAGGTCTTTCACTAGGAAAAAATTATCTTAAGGAGAAGAGTCCTGAGTCAGTCAAGTGTAACCTTGAGGGTGATGGACAGTTTGGACAGCCCACAGGTTTTGGGGGTCTGAATACCCTGATTCACTTCAAAGGTGAACTGAACTTGCATTCTGAGAGCTGGACCATGCAAGTAGAAATGAAATTCAGGTACAGCTGCTGGCTTGGAGGTGGCTGAGGAGACTTTTCCTGTTCGACTGAATTGCCAAACCAGTTTTGCCAATGGATCCTTGTTATGGAAGTTGAAGCATTTTACTTGCAATTAGTCTGACAGTAATTGTGTTTTTTCATTCTCTTAGTTATTTTTTTTTCTTCAGACTGAAGTACTGAAGAAAAGTAATTGTGTTCATGCATATATGAATAGTTCTGAGGCTTTGTCATGCTGCTCTGTACCTCTTCCAGTTTTAGTCTGTGTTTTTGGGCTGAAGGGATCAGAGATGCAGGCACCCTGCACATTTACAGCGTTAGACTGGAATTTCTTTGCTCCCTGTTTCAAACACAGCCCTGTAGTGGAGTGCAGCATCTCCAACATCCCAGTCCTCATCCATGTGGGGGTTGGTAGGGTCACCCCTCTGGGTCCCAGCTGTCCTGAGAGGTGCTCTGATGGGCCTGGGCTCTGCTGTTTGCTGTGCCCGAGTGATGTAGTAGTAGCTGAAAAACTTCTTGGCCAGCTCTGACTCGTTCTGTTTGTTAGTTTTGTTTGTGCCCAGAGTGCAGGGAAGAGGATTGAATTAAGCTTCAGCATCCTCTCAGTTATTGGGCCAAATGCCGCTGCTTTTGCTGCCAATAAAGCCTCCAGAAGATGTGTAGGCATGAGGAGTGTGGGAGTTTGGGAATACACAGCATCTTTTAATTGACACAGGATTTGTAAAGTGCATCTTGTATAACTGGTGATACCTAATCTCTCTTGTTCCTTCCAAGAGGCACGTTGATGATCCATATGCTTGATGGAGGTGTTGCTTTGTTTAAGGGAGATAAGATTTTCATAGTTGATCAGAGAAGTCTTGCCTTTAATTTGCCTGCGGGCTTCTTAAGCCATCAATTCAGAATATTCACTTGCTAAATGGAAGTTTAATATTTTATTTAAAAAAAAAAATCCTCTTGCAAAAGGAGAGTTGTTTTTCAAGAGAGAAAGAAGGAAGTGTGGGGATGGGTGGGGATGTGATGGTTGGTGTGAGATGCATACTGGCAGGTTGCACCATCATGTCAGGTGCTGTCTGTTGCTCTCCTCACAACGAGGTGGGTTCAAGAAATACTGCTCAGCAGGTATTTTGGTACTTGATCCAGCACCATTCCTCCCGAGTGACTCACCCTGTCTAAACCTTGCCTGATCCCCAGAAATTACCATACTGCTTTCCCAGGCTTCCTCGTGGAAGAACCTGTTAGGACAGCAGTTAGAATAGCTCTGGCCTTTGGGAATGGAAGCAGGCAGTGCTGAAGGGGGGGACTCAGGAGAGCTTCTCTAGGATGCAGGTGATATCTGAATCATGGATTCATTTAGGTTGGAAAACACCTTTAAGATCAAGTCCAACTGCCAAGTCTACCAGAAGTCAGGTTTAAGTAGCTGAAAGGGTGAGTTTGTATGTCTAGGAGAGCAAAGGAAATTAGAAGAGGGAGGAAAGGAGAATGATTTATAAATATTTTATTACTAGTGCAGAAACAAGGGATGCTGACAGCTGTTTTTCTTTCCCAGGGCAGTTGTGGCTGTGTACTGCAGGTGGAATAGCTTCTTGTGGCACTGTCCTCCTCCACTAAACGACAAATGAACACAGAGGAAACCCCCTCAAAACAGTGGAAGTGCAAACTCCAGAGCCTGCAGTCACTAAGCTTTTGTTAGCTGTTAAATTCTTACAACTTCCATTTTCCCCAGAGCCTCTGCATCCTGGCTTGAGATGCCCCCACCTGGGAGCTGGGGCACCAGCTGGTGCTGACTGGTGCAGTCTGGTGCTGTCTGGTGCCTTGGGCTTCTCTTTGGCGAGAACATGAAATTGCTTCTAATTTTCAGCACTAGTAATGTCGTGATACTTAGTGAAGGTTCTTCAGAGCCTTAAAGTCAGCCAGGGCTTTTCCTGATGTAGTGAAGGCAAGAATTTAATGGGAAAGACATTAAGTAGTGGGTTGGTTTCAGCTCCTACTTTGCAGTAGTGAGGAGCTGGGCACAAACCTGACAGCACCTTTTTCTCCATCCCTGCACCTTCCTGCTCCCCCTTTTTGTTTTTGAAATACATAGATTTTGAGCGTTATGAAAGGGTTCAGTCTGGTTATTCTCTGTTTTGAGAAGATGGAAACAAAATGTCAGTGATGTTTCATTGAAGTTTGTGTTTAATTTAGTGGTTCTTGATGTGGGATCTGAGGACAGTGGTGGTAGGGATGTCTGCATACAGCTGTGTAACAATTAGGAAATGCTGTGTTCTTTTAGAGCACTTGAGGAATAAATCCAGGCCAAATCTGTGCTCCCTTATGGTCCTCTGTGTGTTGCCATTGACTTCAGAACAGCCAGCCTTGTTTCTTTGTGCAGTAGAAAGGACGAGGTGATCTGATTTTTAGACTTTTTTTTAATTAATTTTTTTTTTTTCAGTGCTCCAGGCTGTGGCCAGAGGATTTAATTTTTTTCACTAATATTTCTACAGTGCATATTGTTTTTCAAACATGATACGTAGTCCATCGTGTCTAAAATCCTCCCAAGGTCTTCAAAGCACCAACTCACACAACTCTGTGCCTCCCAAAAATAGGCACCTGAAGTGGAGCTGCCGGGTGTGCGGGTGTCTGTCCTGCCGGGTGTGTGTGTGTGTCTGTCCTGCCGGGTGTGTGTGTGTGTCTGTCCTGCCGGGCTGCGCTCACATTCCTCCGGCCGGGGGCCCGGAGCCTCTTTTCAAAGCAACCTTTCAGGCTTATGAAGCTGCATTGTGTAAACATCTTCAGCAATAATTTATTCTCTTGAAAGAGGCCAAACTAATCCTCCCATCCTGGTTAGAGGTGCCTCAGATGTTCGTCTGAGTGGCACGTTTTCTGTCTCGCAGCGAGCGTGACATCACGTGAATGGAACAACAGAATGTGGTCAAAATACCATTTTAAATCAATGCAGAAATCCTCCCCCGTGGGGCGGCTGCATTGGGAATGTTCTTCCTTCATCTGTATGTTATCAAGCTAAATACCAAGTCTTGGTTTTGCTAGAATGTTTCTGTATGTGGAGGGAAAAAACCACCACGCTGCGAATTTAAGTGCATTGATCATCTCCCTCCCCCGTTTGTTTTTTATCTTTGGGGGGAAAAAAGCAAATGCTGTTTGTAAAAGGGGAGAGAAAGATCTTTCTAAAAACCTACATGCATAGGAAAGAAGTGAGGCTATTTTCTGAAATTCACAGCGTTCATGAAGAGTTTGTTGTAAACAAATTCCCAAAGTCCTTCTGGAGAAACATATGACTCTGATTTTATTTATTTTTTGCTCTTCCTCTCTTACAGGAGCAGCATTCTTAACTTTGGCCTCACAGCCTCGGGAGCTCCATGTTGTTTTTGTCCTGTAGTAACTCTCTCCTGAGCAAGCACACAGCATCTTTGGGGTTTACCTCTGTCTCCAGTCCCTGGGAGGTTGTTTACTACTTTCTGCCTGGAATAACAGGCCAGTCCCAGGGATCCTCCCCGGGGAGCAGGATTGTTGGTTTCTGCCAAAATACCATCCTGCTGCCAGGGCTGGTGGTGGAGGGATGGTGCCCTGGGGGTGTTGATGGGGATGGTATCTTGGGGGGTGGTGGTGGGGATGGTGCTGAACAGCAGAGCCCCCAGCAGTGAGAGCTCTGCCCACGGCTCCTCTCGGGGCGGGAGGGGAGAAGAAAACAGTGAGACCCTTTTCAGCAGCGAGGTGTGCTCAAGCCTATATTTGGATGCTGCACCTCGTCTAAATTTGGTTTCTCCTCATTAATACAGGAGCTGTTTTAATCGCCCCGTGGGGAAAAACATGGGGTTGCTGTAGGGTGGGTTATTCTGGTTTTCTTTTTCCACCTTTTATGAAAGGCCAGGGTCTGTTTTGAAAGGCTGGAGGCGAGGGGAGGCGGAGGAAGGGGCGTTGGGAGGCTCCGCTCTTCTGAGCGCCTTTGTGCGGCGGAGCCCCGCCATTCCCTCCTCACCTCCCGGCAGGATGACGAGGGGGGCACTAGAGGAGGGGGGGCGGCTCCTTTGCTTGCTCACAAAGGCCTCGGAGCAGACGTGGCCGCGGAGACACGCTGCCTGTGTTGTGGAGGGGGATTTGGGATTGGTGTAGTGTTGTTTCCATTTCCCCTTCCCAGGCAAGGGCCTCCGTTGGGCTCTCCTCAGGGGGGTGGCCGTCCCCGGCTCAGGAGCCTGCAGAAGGCAGCGTCACAGCCCTGGTACAGAGTGGTTTCTGCCTTTTTTCAGGTTTCCCCCTGTGCAGCAGCACGTTGTGCCTGCGGTGGCTCTGGTGGAGCAGCAGTGGATGGGAATTTTTTGTCTGGGGGCTGCTGGAGGTGTGGGTGGGAGTGGGCAACTCTCACCTCCCCGTGCCCAGGCTCGTTGCACACTTAGCTGTCTTCTCTGGAGTGCCAGAGGTGTTGACAAAGCAGCTCCCTTTCGTGGCAGGGCTACAGTCGGGGTGCGGATGGGGTTTGAACACTGCCGTGTCCATCAGGGAGGCTGAAGGGCCTGATGGTTTCATTTGCTGGCTGTGTTCTAGTGACCTGGGCTGCTGCACACATCCAGCTTGGATGGAATGACCAGCAGAGACCTTTGCAGCTGTGCAATTAATGATTTGTGGTAATTGCTTCCAGTTGCAACAGCATAATGAGTGTGGATGGATCCTTAATACCTTTATACAGGTCCTGATGAAGAAAAGCTTCAGAGAAGATGCTGAACAATTATGTAACATACTTAGGTCAAAAATAAGGTGTAAAAACACAAGTCCATTGATTTATTACAGTAAAGGCATAAAGGACTTTGGGTGCTAAGCTTAAAAATCCAGACACCCGAAGGAAATGCAACAAAATTGAATGAGTTGCAGGAATTAATTCATTTTTGCTAACTCCTGCTATTAATAATTTAAATTATCTGAGATGGAAATGACAATAGTTACTGTTTACTGTATTTCAGGGTGCTCTCCCCTCCAGTAATTTGACCTAGTTTACTGGTGTTTTAATTCCACTCTCTCATTCTGAGCACTTTCTGCTTGTTACCAGAGTTGTCAGGTCTTCTAAATATTTTACTGACTACTCCATTCCAGGGTCAAATGGGACAAGCATTATCTTCTGGCTAAAGAAAAACTGTTGAAAACCAGTACTTGTGAAATCCTTTCATAGAAGAGATGCATCTAACCTGAAAAACTACTCATATGCTCCAAAATTTACTTCTTCCCTTTCTCCAACAGCATCTGAAAAAGGATTGCTCCACTGCAAAAATCCCCATATTTATATCCTAATCACCTTTCCTTTTGTATGTCCTGAAATAAGAGATTTTGTTGAGTGTAAGACAGAAAAAAACAACAACGACTAGTCTCCTGTAGTGATGATTAACTTCATAACTGGCATTTGCTTTTCTAAAAGCTATCTGCCTTTTGTGACACTTGTGTGGAATTTTGCTGGGATTGATTTGTGGGGTATGAATTTCCCTGCATTGCCTCAGTGATGCACGTGCTCCAGGGGAAGCAGCAGATTCCGGAGGCGATCTGTGTATGGAGAGATCATGCTCTGTTGTGATAGCACTCATTGCTGGGACAGATGGACTCCGTTCCTTTTTTTAAACTCAATGCAAATCATGGCTAGTGCAGGGGGGAGTTACCAGTAGCTTTTGAAATCCATTTTTTTCTGTGACAAGAGAATGTGCTGCTCTGAGTGGCAGTCAGGGTATGAAGAGTTACATATTTATCAACAAGCAAACCTGACAGGTCTGCAGATAGAAGAAGAAGAATTAACATTAGTGTTTATCCCTTTGACTGGTGCTCTAATATATTTTGTAGCAGTTGTCTTCCAACATGCAGAGTATCGTGGATCTGGTAAAGTCACTTGTCAGGAATTAAGCTCAACTTCTAGCAAGTTAAGATATACATGGCTGGGGTGGCAGTTAATATTTCTATTTAGTGAGTTTTGCAGGTTAAATTGATGAGGTGAAACTCCAGATTTTGGATTTGGGCTTTTGGTTGGTTGTTTGTTTTTTTCTTTCCATAGCTCTTCTGAGTAAAAATTACAGGTATGCCATTTCTTCTTGTGTAAGAAAAAATATGGTACCTGCACCTCCTCTGTGGCCCTTTCCTCCACCTGACTTGTGTGGCTGCACCAGCACCACTTCCCTGTTGGTGCATTTCAGGTGGCACTGGCTGATGGGCTTCCTGCTGTCTTCGGAGTCAGCAGAGGTGGGTTTTGTGAGCAGGAGCTGTTAAGCTTTCATTTGGAAATTAGTCCCTTCTCCTGGGAAGGCTCCAGGCTGTGACCTGTATCTTGAAGGTTGTCATTTCCTGACTGTTATCAGAAAGGGATAAAGTCCTATCACTCTTCCAGCTAATATTTACATTTCTAGTTGATGAGACAACCCAAATGCAACAAATAGGCTTTGAAAGTGCTGGAGTAGCTTCTGTCTGGCTCTCTTCTGATACCCTGTGGTGCCCAGTGCTCCTGCATCACTCATCTGGCTTCCCCAGGGACCTGGACTGCTCAAGATTTTAAAGTGCAAAGCCAAACCCCTGAGGTCCATCACCATGGCATCAGCTCTGGTGGTGTAAATTATTACTTGAGTCCATTTAAAGTAAGAGTGCATCTAAAACCCACTGGATTTGCTACCTGGATCTCCAGATGCAGGGGATGTCTTTGGTGCTAGAGCAACAACCACCCGGAGATGGTGGATGGTGCTTGGCCTTTGCAGCAGATCAAAACAGGGTGGAAAATGAAGGGTGGGTGGCATATGACTGATAAGTAGCATTTACTATAAGGAGCTTAGGGAAAAAAAAAGAAATAATCTGAGCGTGGCAGTAACTTGCAGGAATTCAGGGTATCTCACTTGTGGCTGTACTGCAGCTCTTCTTTCTATCCTTTTGTCCTTTGAAATGCCTGGCTGTTGGGGTTGGGCTCTTATTTATTTATTTCTTTCTCTTGGCAGCTGCAGTGCTCAGACTAGTAGGCTGAGATGCTAACAATGCACTGCCTGCTGCCAAGAAAGGAGGTATTTGCATTCATTTTCACTTTCTTATTCTGAATTAAAATTAAAAAAAAATCCAACAACCCCCCTGTGGTCCCACCAAGTCCTGCCTCCCCTGAAATGTCAGTGCTTGTGCTGATAGATGATTGTGAGTTCTTGCTGGTGGTGGTACACACATCAGCTACCAGGCAGGTAACACGAGTGTCCATCTTCTGCTAAACAAAGCAGCCCTAATACTCCTCTAGAACAGCCACAGTAAGCAAAAACTAAATAGAAACACCCCAAACCAGGCATAGGCTTCACAGCCATGATTTAACATCGTTTGAGTCTGATGCTTTACTCGTGATTTTTCCTGGATTGTTTCTTTTTTTTCTCAGTATTGCAAATTGTTCATACTGATTGTGTGGGGAGTGGTCTGGGTACAAAAGAGGCAAATTACTGACATTTTTTCACCAGTTGGAGCCTTGTTTGAAGTTCCTACAAGTGCAGCCTTGGAGGTGTGGAGCTGGGTTGGTGGGGAGGCTCAGTGTGGACTCAGTCTGGGGGTGCTGTGCTGCTTTGAATGGGGAGCAATTGGGATGTCACCCTTCTGAGTGCAGAGCTGGGGAGGTGTTTGTTGAATGAATGACGATGGCAGCAGCTTAACTGCAGGGATATAATTTGGCAAGAGAGGGGGGAATTGAATTCCAGAGATGGAAATTCTGGGGTTTTAAATATTGTCGCATATTAACAAAAGTGTATTAAAAATAACCCTATTGCTGTGACACTTGTTTTTGTGTGTCTGCTCAGTTTGTAATCAGCCTTTCCTTGTGATTCAGAGCACTGCCTGGAAATCCACTGTGCCATCCTTCTCCAGAGCATGAGCTGATCTGCAGCGTGTTTGTTTGTGGTAAAACCCCACTGCCTGGGCAGGGAGAGTGCAGTGTACACGTGTCTGTAATTCAACAGCTTTTCCTCTTGCAGCACTGAAATGGGGCATTTTAGTCCTTCAGTCATCACTGCAGCAAAGCAGAACCTTTCTAGGACATGTGGGCATTAGAAAAGGCTCCCAGGTACGTGCTGGGGTCTGCTCCAGACACACACAGCCCCTCTGCTTTCTGCTGCAGCTTGGCAGGGCTTGAAGCAATCACACCCAGGGAAGCTGATTCCACAGTTCTCAACTGCTCCCTCTTCTCCCTGCAGCTCATGGTTGGTTTTTCCTTCCCTCTCCAAACATCAGTGTAAAGAATTAAGAGGGCTAAAGGGGGTGTGTGTGGAATAATAATAATAATAAAATAATAATCTGTTGGTGCTTGTTTAGAAATATTAAGTAACCTCCAGTGTGGGATTTTTATCTTAGTGTCTTTGTGGTAAGAGAGGTAGAGAAAAGGCACTTGAAAGCCTGCGAGAGCATAGCCTGTAGGAGCTTCACAAATTGATTCAGATGTTCCATTCAGAGCAGAGATTTGATACAGGGTAATGAAATCAAATGGCTTAAAATAATCTCTTATTGATTTTTATGGAGAGAAATCTATACCTGCAGAATCAAACCGAGGTGATAGTGAGATCTGCCTTAAAATTTTGCTTTGCTTTGTGCATGCGTGCGTTTAAAAGCACGTCTGGGTGTTTGTCTGTGCCTTGAGCCGGCTGCTCCTGCATCCCTTGGCTTCTCAGTTGAGGCGAAGAAACGCGCGGTGCGGGTCACGGCGCTGAACTGTCCCGGCTCCGGCACCGCTCCCGGCGTGGCCGCGGGGCTCGTGTGTCCCCAGAGCCCTGCTCCGAGGGGCTGTGCCCGGCTGTGGGCTCCGTGCCCGGCCCCTGCCCACGGCGCGGGGCCCCGCGATGCTCCAGGCTCCGCTCCCAGCGTCAGGTGGCTGCGCAGCCCCGGGGGGCCGGGCGCGGGCAGGGCAGGCAGCGAGAGCATCATCCCCGCTGCACTGCCCGCCGAGATGCTGCTCATTTCAATGCTTGGAATGAATGAGTGGTGAATGAAACAACACAAGAGCCTTTTTTTTTTTTTCCCCTTTATATTTGTTTTGGGTTTTTTTCCTTTTGAGCTGCAGGGTTTAGGATGCACAGAGTGGCTGGGTGTGTAAGAGGCTTCTCTAAATGCAGGTGCTTGCAGTACAGCCTGCTTTGCTTTTGTGACAGAAATACCTTCTCGTGAGCACGCTTACTGTCTTGGGAGAAAATATAGCTGCAGAGAAAATAACAATTATACTTGAGTTTTAAAAGAAATTTATTCTATAATTTATTTATTTTTTTCCCATTTAAGCACTAGAGGTTTTCCTAGGAGTGGATTTCTTAGCAGCTGGTGTGCAGCTCCTTAGAGCTGTTGTGATCCCAGCAGAAGCTGCTGCACTCTGGATGCGAGAATATTCTTTTGGACCAGGCTACTAGCCCTTGATTGTGAATGATTAGACTTCAAAAGCATTTAGCTCTAAATGCAGTGGTAGCTCAGTTTCCCTGGGTTGAGCCTTGATTTACAATGTGCATATTAAAAATGGGTGGGATGGTGCCCATAAAACAATCTATGCTGCAGCACCTCGGTAAGAACATAACTTAAATCATGAGATCAGGCTTAGAGCTGGATGCTTCTTAGTTGTAATCTTCGTCTTTAGATACTGGAGCTCAGCAATCCTTTAGTTTGTTGGATGTGTGTCAGCACTGCTGATTTATCAAGCTGTAGCCCTGCTCAAAACCAGCAGAAAGTGGGTGCACCCTTGGGCTGGTTATTGATAGGGTTGCCAGCAGACTGCTGACATTTGGGAAGCACCATGTTCATGATGATGCTTTATTAGTGGTTTGTAAGGAATAACTCATGAGGTTGCATTTTCAGGAGTCTAGGGTAGGGAGGAGGCTTGGGGAGTGATTTAAGAGCTCAATGAAGAGACTGCAGAATGCACAAGCTCTTGAAGGATAATTTAGGCCAAGAGGGGAGCAGGGAAAAGCTGCTGTAGAGCAGGAGATGGCACCGAGTGAGCAGGATGCTGGCCTCATCTGTCCAGAGGTGAGACAGATGTGAGTAAAGCTCTGTGCTGCTGTGCAAGGAGATGAAATCTGAGGGAATGAGAAGCTGCCCAAGGGACTTGTGGACTCACAGAGTTTCTTTTAAGTTTAACTTGGCAGATTTCAATCTGCATTTAGAAAGATTTTGGTTTCCAGAGACTATTATTTGTGCTGAGCCTATTCTTTTTTCTCTTATCCATTGCACCAAGAACCACAAAATGCTTTTAAAATTGTCTTTTCTCAGAGGTACTTAATGCTCAGGAACACATTGACCGGGTGATGCTATTCTTTAAATTATCATTCTTAAGCCAGATATTGTATTAATCTTAAAAAAGGCAGTTTGGAAAGATCTGCCTAGTTGAGGTGCAGATGGTTTGGACTGTGCCCCGAGCTGTGCAGCTGTGGGCAGGTCACGTAGACTCTGGGTTCCTTGCTTGTGCCATGGGTGGAATCCTGTTGCTTCTGCACTCACATGTTGAGTTAGTCAACCTTTTGTGTTTGGTTGTCACAAAGGACCCAAGTGTAACACTGCAAAGGTGTTTTACATTTCAGACTGGGTTGTGGCCCCTGTTGAGTTGAGATCCTTTGGGGTTGCTGACATAGCCACTGGTAGATTTTTGCAAATATCCCCAAAACAAGCTGATTTTGAAAATCATTTTAAAAGGGCAATCTAGCTTCTGCTTTTGTCTTCTCTCTGTTCATGTTCTAACAGCCTGGCAAGAAAATATTTGAACCCTGTGTCCTCTGAATAGTGTTCTGTAATCGTGTACTGAAGTCTGTAATTCAGGGCTTGTTACATTTTAAAAGGAAATTATTATGGTCATGTAGTGTCAGGGGCTTTTGCATATCAAGACAAACAGCTGCTTCTGTTCCTAAATCTTTTGCTGCAACCTTGAGTAACTCATCATTTTTTACTCCATCTGTTCCCCCCCCCTCGCTTTAAAATGGGCATCAAAAAATAACCCCTTGATTAGATTTCATGCTTTGTAAAGCGTTTGGAGAACTGCTGATTAAAAGGCACTGTATAAAAGTGAAGTATATATTTTTCTGTTACTGAGCATTCAGGAAATTTAATTTGGAGGAACCAAGGCCAAGGAGCTGATGTTAGTAGGAGCAAGCTCTTTAAACCTGGGAAAGGGAAGCAGAAGTTTTGTCAAATGAACTATTGGTTGAAAAACACTTCCCTTTTAATTAATGGATTAAAAGTTTCCCCTGTGAAGGAGGACATGATGTGAGGAGGAGGGAGTGAGTAGTCAGTCAGTTGGAGATCCCTCTGTAGCAGTTAATGCTCCAGCACCAGCAGATACTGCATCTTTGGGATCCTCTCTGAGCAGCTACTTTACTTTCTCCACACAGAGTGCATCAAGTGCATCTGAGAAATACTGAAGCTGAAATATTGTATTAAGGGTAGTAGCTGGCCCACCCCCCTTTTTTTTTTTTTTCCCTGTGTCATTCCTAATTCATAAAAACAAACCATAAAAACCCCTTGAACTTTGTGCAAAAATCTGTTGCTCTCTAATTTGCAATTTAAATGATACTTCTCTCTATTTCACTGCAGGCAAAATCAGCTATTCTATTCCCATTCAATTTATTGCTCTTAGTATTGTGCATGTGTAACATCCTGGAATACTAATTATTTTTTCCCCTTCCTTGTTTCTTATTTCATAACCATCAACAACCAGGATCTGCTGTTGTTTGGTAGCTCCCCAGTATTGTTTTTCAATGAGGTTCTGTGTGCAAACTTGGATTTATATGTGGTTTGGGATTTTTTTTCAGTGTGGTTTGTTTTTTTTTTTTAACTATTCAGGCTAGTTTTTGCATAATTACAGAAAACCTTATTTAATGCATGTGGAAGTTTAAATTGATTTAACTGCAGAGAATGAAGGACCTTCCCTTCTTGAAGTAGAGATCCAGTCTGTATTTCATTTTGCAGTTGTAAATGTTGGAATAGAAATGTCATTTCTGATGATGGAGTTGAAGGGGTTTCTCCAGTTGGAGGTGGTCTGAAGGCAGTACTGTCCTGGCCCCCTGCAGCTGGCCAGAACCAGGTAGCCACAGCTGTCTAGACCAGGGCTGGTAGGTAACTCATTGCTCAGTGTCATCATGAAATGTTTCTGGGAGCTGATATTGGTAACTTCAGCATAGCCAGAAATACTTTGTTCTTGGTCTGCATTCTATTCTGTAAGTACACACCTAGAGTAAAAAACCAGCAGAGCATCATGAGGAGCTTGAAAATGGGAAGCATGGTCATGCTGTCACCCACCTGACCTCTATAAACAAAGGTATCTGCAGTTACTGGATCAAGGAAACCCATAACTGGAAGAACAGGTAATTGCAATCTTGTTTACTGCAGTATTATTGAGAAATAAAGCTTAGAATTCATTACATTTTCCATTTGTAGGTGTTTGTAGGTGTCCTATAAATCTAATAATTTCCAGGGTAGAGGAGCTTGTGGGGAGTCTCACAGTCTGTCTGTAGCCTGCACATCTTGCACTGCAGAAGCTATAAATAGGGTCATTGCTGGATTGTTTAGGGCTTGCTTGTTTGGGGAACCTGCATCTTGCCCTATACCTCATGCTAACCCTCTGCAGAATACATTCAGTGCTTAGTGGAGTTTTATCATTAAAAGAGACTTTTTAAAAAGAGGTCAGTGCAATTAGAATGCTTTTGTTGAGGAATGTCTGTGCTTTAATTACTGCTATGAAAACTTTTTTGTTAATAGTGTAAATATGTGGAACTTGTTTTTTTTATAATTGCAGAAGATAATACCAAGCTTTGCTGTATTTAGTTCTTCAAAGACCTTTTTATAATTTTTCCTTCCTGATTTTGATGGGAGAAAAAAAATAAATCCATATTTAAATCCCTAAGTGAAGTGAACTTTAGCTTCTTGAGATAAATTTAGATCATATTTCTTCTTGCTAAGTAGGAGGGGTTTTTCATAGCTTTTAAAAGTTTTTCTTGTGTTTTGGGTATGCAAAGTGATGGAAAACAATTACACTACCAGTAGTGTTACTGCTTAGATGGTGAGAAGAACAGATGATTTTTTTTTTTCCTTTGAACATCTGACTCACCAGGGTTGTCTGTTAATCTTGACAGCTTTATTGCAAAGCAAAGCAAGCAGCTGAAGGATAAACTGGAAGAACTAAATGGCAGCAGTGCTGCCTACCTGCAGCACTGAGCGTGACCCTGGGAAAGAGAGGCAAGTGTTGCCCTGTGCCAAGAGCTGAATCTACACATGGTGCCACTTGGAGAGGCTGGGGCCTTGGCTGAGGTGACTTCAGCCATGCCTTGTTGTTTTGGGTGGTTGGAATTGTTTGCCAAGCCCATTCAGGGCTCTCCCCTGCCAGTGCTTGTTCTGAGTGTGCGTAACGTGCAAACAGAGCCAGCACGAGTGCCCTGGGTTTAAGGGAATGCTCTTTGTCACACGTACCTGTGTCTTCAGGTGCTGTGTGTGTCTCTGCTCAGCTTGCAGAGTAGCAGTTCTATGCTCAGAAAATGTTTTCTGTGCTTCCTTTTCCCTTCAGTGCTGGGCAGTTCCCTTTCTGCTTTCTCTGAATTCCTGTGACAGCATCATTCGCTGCTTTGCTGTCTGTTACAGCCCATGTGTCATGGTCAGTATAAAGCTGAGGGATCACAAGGATCAAGCCCTTGAGTCAAGCTCTTCAGGCTTCTTCAGTGGATGGCATCTGAGGGGTCTCTGTCCATTCTGCCTTCCATCCTGACCTGTGTGTTCCTGAATCAAGTAACAGTCCAGCTCCTGTCTGCTGCTGGGCCAATCTGACACTTTCCTGATGCCTGTTCCACAGCATCAGTGGTGATGGTGATGGAATTGCCATGGGGAGACAGTTGGGTTTCATGCTTGTTTTGTATATTTTATTATATATTCCATTTTATTATTATTTTCACTTCATTAAAGCTGTTCTAGTTTCCTAATCAGTAAGTCTCTCTCCCTTACTCTCTTTCTCTTCCCCTTTGGGGAGGGAGGGGGGTTAACAGCATCTGTTAACAGCATCTGTTCTAAGTCTAGTGGGCTGCCCTGACCCTAAACTGTGTCATTGTGTCACCCAGCCCTCATGTGTATGAAATCTGTCTTTTCCCCTCATTGTTCTGCATTTAGACACCTGATCCATTATCTCTCTGCCACCCATTTGAGGTCTGCAGTGTGCCAGCATCACTAAAGAGTGTGTGGAATTTTGGATAAGTTGGAGGGTTTTCTCTGCTTTGGATTTGAGAGGATGATGATAGTCTGTTGGACTTTGTTGTGACTGTTTGGCTGTGCCTGGTTCTCGTGGCGTGTCTGTAACGTCGGTGAGTGACGGAGCTGCTCAGCTGAGCATCAAGTGCTTCAGCTTGCAGGCACTGCTAAAATAAACAGGGTGTGTAGCAACAGCACCAGGGTTTGGGCTGTAAACAGGCCCGGGCTGTAGACGGTGTATCAGTAGCATCGATACACAGCCCAGTGCCAGTTAGGCATGTAATTGCACAGAAATGGCCTCTAATACCAGTTTCAAGAAGAGCTGCCAAAACCACAGCGCTCAAGGCCTCTCCCTCTGAGTTGGGCCAATGCTGGAATGAAACAGCCCCCAGCTTGTTCCTCCGGGACACAGGCCTGCCTTGTTAGGAAATCAGTGAAGTTTGGGAACCCACAATACCTCACATAGCTCTGTGTACAGTAACGGAGGGTGGAAATAGGGCCATAGGCACGAGCAAGCAGACGAGTTATAAATATAGAATACTCTCTCAATTCCAGTTTCGTTAGTCATGGGAGGACAGTGAGAGTTTTATAAACTTATAAGGAATATACAAACAGTTCTGAATTTAAAATAACTCTGTATAATTTTTTTAGTGTGTGAAAAGAATATTCTTTTTTGAGACCGTCCATGTAAGTATCTGCTATACACAGAGCGTAAGGATCTGTGTATTTATACGTTCATGTGAATGTGACTCGAGATGACAAAAAAAGGTACCGGAAGAAAAAAAGCGTAGCTCAAATGTGCCATATTCTAGCAGAAACAGAGTGGGTAGCAGTGTGCTTCCCACTTGGTGCCAGTATCAAAACACGAATCCCCCCTTTTTCTTTAATAAGAGCCATCTGATGCCGTCTGCGGCGTCAGAGCAGCCGGGGATCGCTGAGCTGGCTTTGCTGCAGCCCAGAGCCCCTGTCAGACCGTGGTGCAGCTCACCTTGACTGTCCTTCCTACAAATAAATAAATAAACTGCCTGGTGCTCCCTAATCTGATCACAAATCCTTACTACAGGGAAGGATTTAGAAAGTCTAAAGCAATGTCATGATTATGATTTTTTTTCCAGCGGTACTAAGAGGAATTCCTCAAAAGCATGTGCGTGTATAAGCAGAGACAGCTCATGGCCAAGTATGAACTGTGTGTTTGTCTGGCCAGCAGTGGAGTGTCTGCCCTTTGTCCTGCGAGTGTGCTCCGTGTGTTTGCTCTTTCTGGGGGATGGCTCAGGCGTGGTTTGCCTTCTTGGGTTTATTTCATCGGCATGTTGGAAGAGCTGAAACAGTTCCATCTGGTGATGGAGGATTTTTGGAAAGGTGGCCCAGGCTGGACAGTGTAATGTCATCCTCCACTCGGGCTGCAGGAAAGCACAGAGCAAACCCGTGTGCTGTTCCCGTCAGTGCCTCTCACTGATCCAGGTCACAGTTTTCCAGCCTCATCAGGGGTTTCTGTTCTGTGCCTGGCTTCAGAGAGCTGGGGATTCAGAGCTCTGAACTGGCAGCAGTTTGCTCTGGGCTTCCTTGGGGTCGTGGCAATGTCCAGTGCATCTGTGATCAGGAGAATCCTCATGCTTCTCCAGGTGGGCTCTGCATCACAGCTCAGCCTTTTCTAGCCTCAGAGCTGCTCAGTAACCCGAGAGCAAACAGGCAACTGCTGCAGCAGTTCTGCTTTCTGAAGATCAAACTGTGAGGGACAGAGTTAAAAGTTCATGTCTGGACAGCTCAGGATGATTTACAGACACTGAAAGCAATTTGCATCAAGTCTGTAAAGATACTCAATGTTTTCCCTTTTCCTTCTGAAGTGCTTTTGTACACAGTCCTGACCTATGAGAAGAAACTAGTTTTAATAAAGATTTCAAGTCAGTTGTATCTTTTCTGCTTTTCATGTTGCCTGTAGATTCGTTTAAATGCATTAAGAAATGGATTGATACATGATCTCACTGTCTGCTTTTGGGTCCTACAACCTCTGGCACTTTCTGTATTCCCTCTGTGTTTATTATAGAGGAAAGATTTAGAATGAGAAAAAATTATCCTGTGATTATTAAAGCCAAGGAAAGTGCTCATCTTTTGTTTGTTGTGCATCCCAAGAACACAATCTTCAGTTGCTGTCAGATTTGCTTACACTGTCTTGTGTCTCTGGAAGTCCTGAAGTAAATACTTGGTTTAATTGTTTTGAACATAATTGCCTTAATATTGTTTGAAGTGTTGTTGATCTTAACAAGATGCCTCCATTTACAGTGTGCAAATATCATAAGTGATGACAAACTCCCAGACTTACCAGTCCATAATTTAAAACAAATGCACCCAAGTGTCTCAACTAACTTTCCAAAGCATCAGTATTGCATCTTGTTTTGCCCTTCCACTGTTGTTCTCTTTTCTCAGGGTCCTGAATATCTAGATCTTAATCCTGGTTTTGAGTGGGTTATTTCACTAGCAGGTGAACAGCTTGAAAAAACTTGCTCTGTGGTAAAACAATTCACTCTGTAGTAAATCTCCTAGTTGGAGATGAGCAAAACGTTTCTGCTGTTGCCCTACTGTGTGTATTGTAAACATTAGTTTTACTTGAGCTTTTGTTTCCCTTTGTTTTGTTTTGCTTTTTTCCATTTTGAGTGTAATTGGCCCTCAACTGCAGCAGTGGTGATGTCTGCCTGGAACAGCAGCATTGTGTTTCACTGCCTGTGCCAGAATGGTTAAGCCCATTGATGGGCTTAATCCATAACCATGGAGGGCACTCCTGAAACCAGGCAGGAGTTGAGTGCCTCCAGACCAGGGACCTTCTTTGCTCAAGATTAAACTGCTGTTATCCTTCAGCATTAAGAGAACTGCATACTATAGACCAGTGTGATAACACTATCAAATTGTTTTTCTTCTTTAGAATAAATCTGGAATATGAATAGTATTCTCCCTCCAGCTGGGGTTTTGCCAGGAGATGACTGACCAGCACTCCTCGTTTGCAGTATATTAATTAAATCCTGTAAAGCTTATTGCCTTACACTTGCAGCATTTGGAGTACTGGGAGATTCAATCTAGCTTTAAGCAACAACAAGCAATACTTGACTCGTAATCTGGAGCAAAAAGAAAAAGAATTGGCTTTGGAGCTGTGCTGCAGCAGCCCTTTTCTTCCCATATGTGTTCCTGAATCACAGAGCTGTCACGGTTGGAAGAGACCTTTAAGATCACCATGGCCAGAGTCGGAAGGTTCAGGAGAGTTCAGGAACTTCAGTTGCCCTTTAGAAGTGTGAACAAGTGTGCCTGTGAGTGGGTGGTGGCAGTGACGTGGCAGCTTTCACCCTGCAGGGTCACCCTCACTTTCCTGCTTTCACCCCCACTCCTTTGGCGTTACTGTTTGGATTGGCACCTTCCAGGGGGAAATTTCCCTTTTCGCAGAGGAACTGTTTCCAAACAGTGCAGTACTGATGGCAAAACATCCCCAACCCATTTGTTTACCTCGTGTTGAAGACAGAGCAAGATTGGCCTGAATGCCCAATAGATACTGCAGTATGTGCTGGGTTGGGTTTGTTTGTGCACTGAATTCATGCTGGCGTGGAAGGGACAACATGGACTTGTTTTTTTCCCCTCATTCTCTCGAGTGCCAGCTGCAATGATGCCAGTCTGGGTTGTGCTGGGCAACATAAACTGTTTTGAAAAAGAATGCAATTCGTGCAGCCTGGGTTTGTCAATAAGTTGTGTTTATTTGCACCTTCCTGGTCGTTGGGTATGAGGCACTTGGGAGCCAATGGAGTGACTGTGCTGTCTGTTGGTTCCTGTTGACTGTGCTCCAGTGTGGTTGTTTTCTTCACTCGGGTTTCCATTTGCTCTAATTTCAGCGTGACATAAGTAGCTGTAACACTGCTGGAGCTTTTAGCAGGGTTGATTGCTTCACTTGCAGAAAACCTGAAGGGATGGGAGGTTTTACAGTGCCAGCTTGTGTCTCCGAGTCCTCTAGTCACTCTCAATAAAGTGGATTTAACACACATGTTGTTATGTATGACAGCTTGGAAGCTGCTGTGAGGTAACTTCTAGAGTAAAGGGGGAATGATGGCCAAAAGAGGTGGTGGGTCACCACAATTCAGTGTATTCACTGGCTTGTTTTCATCATTGTTCTGAATAGGCTGTTCTTTCTTTTCATCTGGGCAGAAGATCTCCAGATAGGTTATCCTGAGGCTTTGGTGTGTTTGAGGGATTCCAGCCTGTGCTGTGGGCCTCGGGCTCCTGGGGCTGAGCCCATGTCTGTGCTAGTCTGAGGTGCTTTATGTATTAAAACTGTTCTGAGGGGAAGGGGAAAAAGTGATGTTGAAGAAAATAGTTGTAAACTTGGAGGGTATCAAATACCTGACCACAACAGTGTATTCCAGCAGAGAGTTTGTTTCACTGAGTGATGGATGTTTCCTCTGTTTCATAGATCCTGCTGCATCTGAGAGTCTGCAGGTGCTGAGTGGTGCTGGCCTTTCTTCTCCCAACCTGTCTGTGCTCCTTTCTTCCCCTTCCTTGGCTTTAGAATCATCTACAGGTGCTTCCATCTGAGCAGTTGGGTCCAACTGCTGCACAACTGGCTACGCGGGCGTTTAACGTGGAACTGTTTTTCAGCCACAAAATCCCGAGGAAGGGAGTGCAAGAGTAGATTCCTTTATCTTTCATGTGATTAAAATGGAGCAGTTAGCAGGCTGATGTAAGGTCGGGAAAATCCTTTGAGGTTATTTTGAGGTTCTGGAATCTTCCTCACACCTACTCCTTCACTTGGGGGATGTGACGTACAGCGCCTGTGACAAACTGGGGTGCCAAGAAGCGAGAGACCAAAAACCTTTGTGTGGAAGCCAACCAGATGTAGTTAAACTTCAGCTGGATTTGTATAGTGGGAAGAAAATAATTCACAGAACAACTCCAAAATAATTTCAAGATCCTTAGAAAGGTCTGCCAGATAAAAATGGGCTGGTAATGACTACAATCTAAACATGGAAACACATGACTAGTGAAGTGATCTTGAGTGAGGTGTGGCTTGCAGGCTGCAGACCTAATGCCCTCTTCTTGCTTCTTGGCGCAGATTTGTATGGACCTATGCAAATAGTTGACTGGTGGGCATGGCTGTGTATGTAGGAGTGGTTGAAGGAGGAAGGAGATGATCACTTCCATATTCTACTCTCAGTGCTGGGTTGAAGTGAACTTTGGAGATCTGGCAGTTAATCTCAAAAATCTGCCAAACTTCATGCTTTAGTTTGATACAGCAGCAGGTTTTTCCTTCAGGATTTTCTTTTTTCCTTTCAGGTTATTTTTGAAATAACCAATTTTAGAGGGCTGGAGGAAAACAGGAAAGACAAAAAAGTACCATTGTTTCTATGTTGTTAATACTTCTTTCTGTAGCAATATAAAGACTTTTTACAACGGCTCTAAGTGGCTCTTTCAGTTCTTTGGAGATGACTTGTGCCCATTTCTGTGATCAGAACACGTTAGTACATGTATTTAATACGTGTATTTCCTTATTGCAGCCTTTATTCTGTAGTTATTTGATTCCTGACCATGAATCACTGGAGCTGGAGTTTCTGAGTAATGTCTCTCCAGTCTCTCTATTCTCATAGCTTGCTGGGCAAAAGAAATCAGGTCTTGTATAGGCTGCTTGAGCATTTGAAGTCAGCTGTTTGAAAGACTGTACCAAAGTTTAGACCATTAAAATGCAATATTTTAAAAATTCTGTCATGTAGGGGGATTAACATTCCAAAAACGATGTGGTTTGGTTGGGTTTTTTTTCCTGTCTTTGTGGATAAAATTAGACAGCTAATTTTTTCAGTAGTTGGCTAGGAGAAAACACTCCCTTCCTCCTCTGGTTTCTTCTCAGAACTAGACTTTTTTTGCCCCCCTTTTTTCTTTCTGAAACATTATTTTCTGTGAAGGATGCTCTAAAAAAGCCGAAAGAGTATAAAAAAAAGGAAGGATCGAATATCGTTTTACAAGGAGAGAAAGAATCTTGAAAAAAAAATATTTATCCCACACTTGGCAACCTTTTGCTCGCCCGCATGTGACTGGCACGGCGCCATCCTTGGCAGGGGCCAGCGCCTCGGCTTGCCAGAAGTCTTCCTCTTCTGGCTGCATTCGCACTCCCTGTGACCGATTGTTTATTCACCTGATTTTTTTCGGTCTCGGCGTGGCCGAGGTGGCGGCGCCTGGGAGCCGCTGGGAACTGGCCGGGCAGTGCCACCGAGTCAGGGCAGAGCTGCCGCCGCCGGCTCCGGCCCTCCGCGCGCCGCGAACACCGGCAGCAAACTCACTGCCACCTCCTCAGCCTCGGGCTGTCCAAAAAGGAAACTGCAGGGAGAGATGATTTGTTTCTGGCCTTTTACGGAGAGTTTCGTGTGAGGATTTCCCAACCTTGCCTTGGTGGTTGCACGTTTGGTTTCGCGTCTTGGGGATTTTAGTTGAGAATAAGAAGTCTCTGAGACAGATTCTCTTGCTGCTTCTCTTGTTTGTAAGATCTTTGCATTTAGTTTTCGAGTTTTCCGATTCTGGTTTGCTCAGTAAGTGGGCATTTGGGAATGAAATATTTTGCCCTTTTTTGAGTGATCGTAGTATCTTAACAGTATTTGGAAGATCTCCTAAATTTTGTTGGCAAGGAAATCTGGTCCAAAATCAGAGAGAAGGTGGAGCGTGGATGGGCAAAGAAACTACTCCTGTTGGGTTACTCCAGTTCATTTGATTTTTGTTTCTGTTACCCTTGTGATACCATTCTCTGAAGATCTGGTGGTTGTTCAGTACTTTCAGTCCCTGAATGGGACTAGATGCTCTGGTCAGGTCAAGCCTCCATCATCTCTAATAAGTCACAAAGCTGCACTAAGGGTCTGCCCTTCTCCAGGTCTTCTTTTGACTTCCCTTTTCCATGGCTGCCCGCCAAGGTCTCAGAAATTTTCCATTATCTTGGTAGCTCCACGTGATGACAATTACGCATTTTTTGCCCTTGTGCTTGTCAGCAAGGATTTCTTCGGGTTTTTTATTTTGTTGGGGTTTTTTTTCTGTACACAGTCATCAGCCTTCCTCTGATCCAAGGCACTGTTGTACCTGCCTGATAAATTCTGTCCCCAAATGTCAGCCCACTATTTGCTTATGTTTGTCTCTAATGTTCTTGTGGACTAAAGTTAACAAGTTATCAAGGGTATTTCAGGGTATTTTCTTGGCAAAAATATTTTGGATCCCATATTTCAAATGTTTTGGTACAAATCTAGCAGCCCAAGTGGCACAGTTTGGGAGGGTGGGGGAGGACAGATGGGGCTGGATTGTAAGGCTGGACAGTGGTGTTTAGTAAGATTTCTGTAATGGGGGGACTGGCATGTAAGGCAGGTAAGACTTTCTGGTTTTCATCATACACCCTGCACACACAGAGGAGTTGGTTCTCTTCAAAGGAGCAGGGTACCTTTATTGTCTCTGGGCTGAAAAGTATGCCAGTGTTAGCAAGAACAAATAAAAAATAGGGCTGAGAGAAAAGCGAGGTTGCTGAGCTTTTAAAAAATTAACAAGTTTTCAGGGGTTTTGTTAAAATGGTTGTGATTAAAATATTACTATAGTTCTGCAAACCTGTTTGACTCATAGCCTTTTCCGTGTGAACTTGGGTGTCCTTCTGTGCTTCAGTTTACATTTCTGCAGACGAGACTCAGCAGATTTACCAGGAGATGCAGGGAATCCTACTTATAGAGCAGACTGCTCCTGAATGGCAGAGGCACTAAGAGAATACAAAAGTCTTTCCCAAGAATGAAATAGACTCAAACCTTCTTCTCCTCTATTTATCTGAACAGTGAGTGTATCAGTGTTTGGTTTTCAGTAGATTGTCTAGATGCAAACAAAAATAAAATCTCTTTAGTTAATCAGTACATCTGGTAATGGACTTTGTGGGAGCTTGGGCACTGTGTGTGGTGGTTTTTTTTTCTCAGTAGGGCTTTGAACTGGAAATGTAGCTACCACACGAGATCTTGAGTTCTGGCACCCCTTCAGAACAGCAGTCCATCTGCTAGCAAGACACTCATTTTTATTATTTCTTTTTTTAATCCCTTGGTAATCACAAAAACAAGGAGTACTGTGGCCTTCAAGGCGAGAGGCAGTTTCTGATGCCTTCCTGAGGTGGCATCTGGGCAGAATTCACTCTCTACACAGTCATGCAAGTTACTGTCAAAAAAGGAATTAAACCTGTGTGCTTGTTTAATTTTCTGTAGGGTTTTGGTGTGATTATTGGGTTTTGTTTTGTTTGTGGGGTTTTTGTTTAAGGTCCTGCTGCAGAGCTAAGGACAGTTTGTTGTTGTTGGTTTTTCTTCTTGTTGTTTTGGTTTGAGTTTTGTTTTTTTTGTTTTGTTTTTAAACAATTTATGGCTTCGTAGCACTGTTGTGATTTTGGGTCTGTGCCTCGATTGTGGTGCCCTCCTCAATAGCATTGCAGAAACATCCTGGAAAGCCAATGGCAAGAGAAGGGTGTCAAGATTTTAGGGTGTTCAGTCCTGCATTAAGGCAACTCTGTAATCACAGACTGAAGGATTAATTGTACTGCAGAACTTTGGTGGAACTGTTACAGTTTCATAAACATTGTCTTTCTCTCCAGGCTGGACTCTGCTGTTTCTGTGTTCATTTTGAATTATGAACTTCTTTGCTGGTTCTGTCCTTTGTGCTCAAACCACTCAGTTTAACTGTCTTGTGGTGCTTTGCTTGGGTTTCTCTGCAGTGGTACCTACTGCAACGTTGCTTTATGCTGCTGTTGCTGCTCCTGTGTTTCAGCGAGGTTAGAAAGTGGAAATCAGTTACTTAATGCAAACCAGATTTCCTATCTGTTTGTTTACAGAGCCTCTGGCACACAACTCTCCTGGCCAAAAGGCCATACAGCGCTGTAATCAAAATGTTGTTGTTACATAAATATAATGCTGCCACTTCTTTTGATTTAACAGTGGTGAGCTTGTCTGCTGACAATTCCGCTCTGTGTTCGTGTCTTCCAAGCTGAAAAGCTTTCACATAAAACAAATGTCTCCTTAAATTTGCACCCCTATTTTTTTTTTTCTTCTCTACCTTTCCTATATTGTTGTCTGAACGCAGAATTTGGGGTTGAGGCAGAATTCTGTAATGCTCTTTGGGGGAAAATAGTAGCTCTATGATGCCCCAGTATTTGATGTCTACCAGCTGTACTTTATTAAACCTCGTTTTGCATACGTAAGCAACACTGGGATGCTACATTGGGGTCAACCTAAGCATGTGTGCTCCAGTAAAGCCATGCTTTATTCTACAAGTGTAATGAAGTTGTTTAAAGGAAGCTTGTTTTCTTGCCAGCAAGAGACCAGTTTGAAGTACAAATAGGAAAGATATGGAATGCTTAGTAAAAAAAAAAAAAAAAAAAAGTCAACAAAAACTGCTCTAATAGCAGGGGTATGGGGTGGGTGCCTGTTTCCATTATCCTTACGTTGATTTTGCTTTCAGCAGTTTACCTTATTCTTTAATTGGTTCAAGTTATAAATGCGATCTGACAAACAAGAGAATTTAATTTGTCAGTTTTACAGGAGTTGGTTCTTTTGCAGAGCTACCAGAGCCCTGGGAATGAAAGCGTAGCGTGGTACAGAGAAGGGATTGGTTTTTTTCTTTCTTTAATGCCATTCACTTTATTGAAGAGCTCTTTTTCACGCCACTCTGCTTTCTGTCTTGCAGTGTGCCCCAGCTCGTGTGGCAAGCGAGCCTGCACCGACCAGAACGAGTGTTGCCACCCCGAGTGCTTGGGCAGCTGCACGGCGCCCGACAACAACACCGCCTGCGTCGCCTGCCGCAACTACTATTACGAGGGAGTCTGCCTGCCCACCTGCCCCCCCAACACCTACAAGTTCGAGGGCTGGCGCTGCGTCACGAAGGAGTTCTGCTCCAAAGTCCCTGCCACTGAAACCAGTGAATACGAGAGGTTTGTGATCCACAACGACGAGTGCATGGCAGAGTGCCCCTCCGGCTTCATCCGCAACGGCAGCCAAAGGTAACGCGCGGCCGGCTTCTGCACCCCCTGCTTTGGGGCAGCTGGTGCTGCAAGTGGCCTCGATGACAACTTGTAACAGGGAATTGCAGGGCCTCCTGAGCTAATTCACCAGTGAAAGGTACGAGTGTGTGTTGTCAGTTGCCACTGGTGGCTCTGAAGCGCTTCAGGAGGTCAGCACAATGCAGAACCAGGTCTTCAAGTAGTCAGTAACAAAAGAAACACAAGGGTGAAGGTTTTCTGATGACCACTGTGACACAGAACAAGCCTTAGGAGTTGTCTTGCTTCACATATTATTTGCTTTTTGTGTGCTGGCACTTCAGACACCTGTATTGTTTAGCTTATTTAATTTTATTTCCCTTTTTTTCGCTCTTTTCAGGATGTAACAATGGTGTTTTAGAAGGGAACAATCATGTAGATGGTGGCAAAAAGAATGTAGCAGCTGACAGTGTTATACAGAATAATTTCTTGCAAGAATGTCACTCACCTGCTCTTCAGTTCTAACTGTTGGAGTGCTGAATGCCTGTGATTTTCTTATTTTGCCAGCAGTTTAAGAAAGCAGCCTTTGGTGACCCTTGGAAGTCATGCTGATATTTGTGGTTCTTCAGTACTATGCTGAAGAGCTGGCTTTGTAGGCTGTTGTGAAATGGTGGGGTTTTTGGGAAGGTGGTTGTGGTGATACCTGCACAGGCTGCGTGTCTGTGCATTGTGTCTGTCCAGCTGTTCTCTCAGGTAGTAAGGCAGTCTCCAGTTCACATGTAGATGTGAGCACCTCAGCCTTGCTTAAATCCAGAAAGTCACCTGAGAAACATTTCTTTGTTATCTGCCTGGGCTTGTAGTAGCAGCTGCTTGAGCTGCTTGTGCTGAAGTGCAGGGCCATCCCCTCTTACATGGTGCTGTGCCTGCTGCAAAGAGGGAAAGGAGCTGGAACTCAAGCTAGTGAATGTTTTGTTGCCCAGAGATGGTGTTAACAAATGGTTGCAAATGGAAAGTGTTCTGCTGTTTGGGGATTTTTCCAACACTTCGTACATTCATTTGAATGCCTCTTCCTTGGGTCTGCAGCTTTTATTGGTTTGTGGAAGGTTATAGTGTAGGATTTTGAAATAGGTGCTGAACCTGCTTAGACTTCTGGCCTGTCTCAGTTCCTGTTGCCAGTTAGCTTTGCCTCACATCAAGATGCATCCTCTGTTGGTTTTAATTTGCTACTTTTAATGTCTCTTAAGCCCTAAGAAATAGTGACTAATGCACTGCTCGCTTTCTCCACATCACTCATGACTGTATGCTCCCAGAGTTGTCTTTCCCAAGTTAAAACAGCCAGGAGCATGAAATTCCCTAGAGTTGAGCTTCAAACGTTGCTTTAAGGTCATGGAGACAAACAACTTTATATGAACTTGTCCAGTATTTTCCAATCTCTGGTTCCTGGCTGTCCTGGATTAGCACGAAACCCCACAGCACTCTGAGGCTGTCTGAATAAATGAGCAGGGTGGTCTTCTTGGTTATATTTAAGTGAGAGTGAATGCACAAATGCGAGGGCACTGGGTTTTACCTGAAATGCCTTTGTCTTTGGAAGAACCAGAAAGCCTTTCAGAAGCTGGCAGACAGTGGGTATTGGTCCCTATAGAAGGAAATGTCTTTTAAAAATGAACTCAGAGCAGTGTGTGGACTCAGAATTGCATATTGTTGCTTATTTTCAGTCTCCCTTTCTTTCCTAACAGCATGTTCTGCAGCCCTTGTGAAGGGCCTTGCCCCAAAATTTGTGAGGATGAGAAAACGAAGACCATTGACTCTGTCACATCAGCACAGATGTTGCAGGGATGCACAATCCTCAAGGGAAATCTGCTGATTAACATCCGTCGTGGAAGTAAGTGACTGATCTCCTTAGGAACCCTCTGAGAAGGCCGCTCCTAATATTTTTCCTTTTGTCCATCAGCATCATGATAAGAACATTAAAAACTCAGCAGACTGCTTCCCAGTCCATGTCAGTGCTCCTGTTTGGTCTGGCCCACTATAGCACCACTCTGCACTGGGTGGGTGGAACAGGTATTCAGTGACCAAGTTGTAAGGCAGTGGAGGGGGTGTTTTTGTTGGCTCTTCCATCATGAAGAGCAGTAGTCCCAAAGGAATAGTAAAGGCCCCAGAAGGTGGAAAGTTGAAAATCATTCAATCTGAGAAGGTAAATAACTTGTCTGTGAGTGAGGCATGGCATTGTAGGACTGCATAGCCTCACTCCTCAAGGCAAGGTGTGGTTTCTTGCTGCCATCTGGAATCCAGGGTGCTGAGAGCTCAGCGAAAGCCTCACGCTGTGCTCTGGATGGCCATCCTCAGTCAGCTGGCCACCTTTGTCACTTGTCTCCAACAAGCTCTGGATTGAATTTGTCAGAGCAGTGATTCATCAGCCAGGGAAGTGTTGACAGTTGATGAGCACTTAAAAGCAGAATAAAAATCGCTGTTAGGTTTTTATTGGAAATGCATCTCCCTCTGGAAGGTCCCTTTTGGTTTCATGAATAAGATTGAAAGATTGAGATACATTTGATTCCTTCCCTCCTGCTGAATGAAAACTTCAGGCTTTTGAAACAGCAGCACGTGTTCCACTCCTAGTCTCACTGCTGCAGGGACAGTCTCCCCTTATGGCAGATGTTTCACTTACCTGGGATAATAAGTGTGGGTTTTCTTATTTTGTTATTATCTCTGAGTGCTGAAGAGCATCTGCTCCCTCCCAGCTTACTTGGTGTGGGAACCAGCCATTGGTGTTTGGTAATTGGGCTTCCCAGCTCTCTGTTGGGACTTGAGTTTGTTTACAGCAGCAAACACACCCTGTAGCAGCTTCTCCCACCCTGAGTGCTTCAAAACTTGTCCTTGCAACTACAGAGTAACTTGGTGGGGTAATGACACCGGGCAGTGGGCATGGGGCAGGGATTACTGGAGGTAAGCACTGCAAACCTGGAGCTTTGTGAGGATGGAGTGTTGCAGCCCTAGGGAGAGGGCAGTACTGAAGAGCAGAGCTTGCTCTCTGGTCATTTTAATAATTTATTGTAGAAAATCACCTTCAGTGAGCTATATGCTCCATGGCACGAGGGCATCTGTGTGGTTTTATCTTTGCTGCTTCATCAGGAGTTCTCAGCTTTATAGCCAAAGCTTTTTAGGTCACTGAAAGCAATGCTTTATACCCCAGAGAAGACCAAGAGTACACCTCCACCTCTTCATCTTCAGCCTCATTCTCTGTTTTCACTGGGGCTTTCTGCCTGAGCTTTGCTTTGTAGCTGAGGAGCAGTTCCAGTCTCATGGATGTGTACATTTACACAAGGGTCTTTTAATCCCTGACAGAATGCTGGCTCAACAGTTGTTGCTGGCTTCAGAGTGCAATGTCCATGGAAAAAGCAAGTATACCAGCATGGAAAAGCAAGACTGGTTTTCCACAGTTACTCTGTGGTTTGACTTTGCCCTGTAAACCTCTCTCCCCACAGGCCACTGTCACTGGGGCTGGAATACCTGTGTCACTCATGCTTAAATGCAACAAAACCAAAAGATATTCTTTTGCTGAGCTAATACCACGTTAGGCAGAGTTAAAGCTGTGAATTCTGCAATAATAAATCCCATTTTTCTTACTGCAGATAATATTGCCTCAGAACTGGAGAATTTTATGGGTCTGATTGAGACAGTAACAGGCTACGTGAAGATCCGTCATTCCCATGCCTTAGTCTCCCTGTCTTTCCTAAAGAACCTGAGGTACATTCTGGGCGAGGAGCAGGTGGATGGGTAAGTGTTCAAATACTTGGAGATGCACTTTCACTTCAGTAGAAAGCCACAGAGGATGTCTTCTAATAAACATTCATGTATCACATACAGAATCTTCCCTTCTCCTGCCAGGCAGTGTTTCGCTCCTCACGAGCACCACTGACAGTCACCACTCACTGGGGCTGCTGTTCACATCAGCATTTTAAATGGAGTATCTTAAAAGTATTCTTATGGTAACTTCACTGGTGCTTTTTCACTTCAGGTTTTTCTAGGGAGATTCTTTACATTGATAAAATGTCTTTGTTCTCTCTGCTCCATTTGGGAAAAGAGCATCTTGAGAAAGAATTGGCTTTCCTTGCAGTTCTTTAGTGTTGGCTCTTAGCAGAGTTTTATGGGAATATCAGCTGAAAGGAAACCTGAACTTTACTAACCCACAGTGCAACTGGAAGTCACCCAAACAGTATGGCATAGATTGCAAGTTGCAGTTGTTCACAACTCCTCAAAATGCTAACATTAAATGAATTATGGATTGAGCAGGAAAAAGTCTGGTCAGGAAAAGTAGGTCCCTTAATGTTTGCTGTGGGTTACATAGGAATCCTGTGATTACACAATTTGTGACACTTTTTGCTGTATGTAACTTCTCTTTTCCTGTGATGCTGAGGGATGGTGAGAGAAAAGTATCTCTGCAGGACTTGCAGTGCTGAAGTGTGGTGATGGTTCTTCAGCAAGCTTCCTTTTTCTAACAAACTCAAGTAGCTATCACCAGTTTAAACCAATGTTCTCTGGGAGAAAGAAGTCTTTCTCAGTACTGACAGAACTATTAAATGAATAATTTGAGCAAATCATATAAGAAAAAGTATTGAGAGGGTCCCAGGAAAAGTTGCCTGTGTCTGATTTATCTACCTCAACCAAATAAAGTTATAGAAGGAAGGATTCTTCCCAACCTCCCCTTTTCTCTCAGGCTAGTCTTTGGTCAGCCTTAAATTCTTAAAATTCCCCCATCTGACAGTGAGTTAAAAGGCAGCTCTTCACTCTGCACTTGAAAAGCAGGCTGGCTTTTCCAGTAAGAACACTGGCTCTGTGCAAAAGCTTGTTTCTAATTGCAGATCCTAGAGGCCTGCCACTTGCCAAGCACAAGGCTCCTTCAGCCCACTTATGGTGGTGTGCTCTCCCAGATACTCCAGTTATTGATTTGTCTTCCCTCCCCCTCTCTCCCGTGCTCTCCTCCAGCTTGTGTTTCAGGCAGTAATTATGTTTATGGTACCGTGTACGTCAGCAGGCAGAGCTGATGTGAAAGGCAGTGGCAAGTTTGTAAATCAGATCCCCAAATAGAGAAGTAAATAGGTGCAGCTTTGAAGAGGAAAAGAGGACTGAGTGGGGGAGGTAAAATACAGTAAAAGAGCTACTTGTGTTAGAATTTATCCATGCTAGGAAATGACTGCAGTTACATACTTTGGGTCAGGGGCAGTCTCTTGGCTTGGAAAAAGCCTGGAATAATCACCACAGTCTCAATAATGCTCTGAAAAGGCTTCGATGGAAGTGGGCACCTGGCAAAAGAGGACTGAGCCTGAACAATTCCCTTGGCAGAGTTATGAACAACAGGGAGTGGGGGCTTAACCTGGGAAGTACTGGGCTGCTGGAATAATAGCTGTTTGTGCCAGCATTGCCTCGGGGTGAGAGGGAGGTTAACTTCAGATCATTATGGTGGTTGTTCATTACAGGACTGACCCCACCAACACTGTCCCTTTTCTTTATTGAACTGGACTCATAAAACAATACTTCAGTGGTTCTTTATTCAGTTGCCTGTGCTTGCCTTGGTTATCACAGAAAATTGGAAGTTTAGAGGGAATTTCCTTTGTTTTCAGAGTATTCATTGCCTCTTTTCAACACCAAGTCAGTAGTGAATGAGCTCCTGTGGCGAGGAAAAAAAACCCTTCTGTTTGCAAATAGGGAAACTGGAATGGGGATGTGCTGGAGAGGTCTTGGTGTCTGTTGCAGGATTTTGATTCCTAGTCTGGTGTTCACTCTGCTGGGCATCTCTGTCCTCTGCTAGGGTGCTGTGTGGTCTCTGCTGTCATCGACTGCAGCTGCTGTGTTGATAGATGGCATGTGGGGCAGCACTTCTCAAAGCATCTCCAGCTTGGGTACCTGGAAAATGAGCAATTAGTGGCCTTCAAGAGGAAGTGAGGAGATGGTGGCTGACAAAGAGCTCCTGTTGTGGCACCCACTGGCTGCTGACATTGTTTGTCAACTTCTGCAGCAAACTGGAGACAGTCTTTATAAAAACAAAATACCCACAAACACCCCTGTTTTCAACATCATGTTGGAGCAGAGGCATCAGTAGCTCTCAGGCTTGTTGGAAGGTGTGAACAGGATCTTGACCTGTTGGATGGCTCCTTTCTGAAGACTTTACAGTTTGTTTTCCTGGGATCATTATAGTGACTTCAGACAGCAGGAGAGAGCAAGGCTTGTTCTGGCCATGACATTTCAACAAAGCAGTAACCCCATGTGTGGGAGTGTTTTAGGAGTAAACACCACCCTCTGGGCTGGTGGCAAGCAGTGGTGGTGAGCATGTCTGCAATGGCAGGCTCCTGTGTGGCAATTGCAGTCTGAAAGAGACTTTATCAGCTGCCCATGTGTAAGTGAAGTTTCAGAAAGTGGGTTGAGGAGTTTGTAAGCTGAGGGAGGTGCAAGGCTGGGTTTAGGTGGGGGGTTAAGAAGCAAATCAGTTTACCTTTTTGAACAGGACGAGAAAACACTGATTTTTAGTGTTAATTAAGGTGCATTAGTTCCAAGTCCATGGGTTAGTATAAAAGCCCCTAGTTTCCTACCCAGGTATTAGCCTGTGGAGATGTAATTTGTGGCCAAAATCAGCTGTTTCTAACTTGTTTACCAGATATATTATTGAGGCATGTGTAAAGTATTAGAGGCAGATATTCTGTTGATTATCTTAATCTATATTGAAGTGCTGGTGGACAAAAACAAACAAAACACTATACCAGCATTATTATTACATCACTAGCAATGCTTGGGAAATTTGTTAGTTTAGGCTTGTAGAGAAATGCAGAAGAAATAGCCAAGGTGAGGCACCCTTTGTCTATGTAAAGCAATAAGAGTTTTCCTTTTCTCTCTTACTTATTCATGTCCCAGCCATCTGGCCTAGTGGGATTTTTCTCTTTCTTGTTATTTTAGCACTGAGACACTAACATCTTCTCTTCTGTGTGTCCTGCAGGATTGCTCCTCTTGTCCCAGGGTAGTCAGTCTGCCATGGGCTTCAGCTGCCTGGTGTTCACCTGTAACTGTTTCATCCACTGCTCTCTCACAGACCCCTGCCAGTTCTCAATCCCTTTTTGCTGCAAGTCACTTGTCCTTGTGGCTCATGCATTGCCCAACATGAACAATGTGCTTCTCTGCTCATTGTCCCTTCTGGGAGCTCTCTGTGTCCTGTACCATGCAGAGCAGGATCAAGGGAGTCTGAAAGCTTGTGAACATTTTCAGCAGCTCCATCTCCTTTTGGTTCTGGCCCGTAGCTTTACAGTGGGTGAACGTGCACAGGTGTAGGTTGTGGGCAGAGAGGATGTGAAGCAGATTTGTATGTATGCAGTCAATAATTAAGTGACTGTGGGTGCTCTGCAGTTGAGGATACACATCATGTAGTGGGAATTCTCTCCTTTGGGTATGATGGATTATGCAGGTTTCCTTGAGGCTTTTTGTGGCAAGCCTGGGACCAGATGTGCCTCCTGCTCCTGTTCAGATTTTTAGCCTGTCCTTCAGGCCATCATTTCCAGTCTTTCCCTTAGTTACTGTCTCCAGGGTTTGATTGGCAGTGCTTTGTTTCCTACAGTGAATCTTTTATTATTGCCATGCTATCTTCCTTGGCATGCTGATTTTTCCACAGCTGTTAGAGCCAAAGTCTGATAGAATCTTTATTTATAACTTTATTTATAACCTAAGCCCTGAGTGCACTCGGGTTGCCCTCTGCTCCACCTTTCAAGCCACACAGTGCTGTACCTCTCCTGGGGCTGAAACTGCACAGAGCCCTCCAGATGTGGTTTCCCTGGTGCTGTGGATGGGGCTGGAATAACTTCCACAAAGTTCTGCTTGCAGTGCAGAGATGAACTGTCAGGAGCTGTTTGCCTTGCCTCAGGTGGCTGCTCAAACTTCTGCAGGTGGCTTTGCCATATGAGCTGTGGGAACTCCCAGGCCTGGCTCAGTCACCAGGCAGTGGTGTAAAGCACCAGTGTGTGCTTGATTGGCCTTCAGTCACACTCTTCAAAGCTCAGCTATCTTGCTTTCATACAAGAATTACCCCTAGTGTCTAAAGCATAGCTGCCAGGAGACAGGCTGGGCTGTTAGTAAAGGTTTCAGATGGTTTCTATAGTTGTGGAGCCACAGCTCTGGTGTGTTCAACCTGAGTCCAGCATTTTGGGTCTTTCCTGAAAAGCTTAGTTGCCATCACTTAATCACACAGTTAATTATGGTGAAGTGTCAGCTTTTCAGGCATGCACAGGGAGCTGAAGGGGTTTTAGTCACCTCTAACAGACTAATAGGGGTATCAGATAAACACAGGGTTTGGTGGTGACTGTCAGACCCCACGTGCAGTTTAATATCCTTGTTCTCTGCTGGCAAGAGTCATTTGAAGCACAAACACCTATGTGCTCCCACATCAGCTCAGCACGTTCTTCTCAGCATCTGTCTGAAGTGGTACCAGGTATATTAACTTCATTAGCAATCAGTTCCTGGATAATTAGTGGACAGTTGTAAAATGGAGAAACCACTTCTCTTTCACATTGTTCTGAAAATGCACTGGGTGTTTCGGCAAGTTGCAAGAAGCTGCAACAATTGCAACCAGAACGTGCCTGTTCCAGTGAGGGAGGAATTAACAGGAAATTTTAAATGAAGCAGTTGAAGGAAAAGCCCAAATGAGCAGTATGTCAGCTGCTTCTGAGCACCATGGTTTGCCTGCCCATTACCCTGCAGACTGTGCCTGGAGTCGGAAGGATTTGTGGAAAGCTTGGTTTGACTGCCTTGACGTGGGCTTACAATGCAGAATGGCTTGCAGAGGTTGCAAGGCTGCATTGTGTTAATAATGGATTTAATGTTGATGTAGTCAACGTTGGTGGGACTTTCCACAGGAGGGTAATAAATGCTGCCATGATGGGTTGGTTTGATTTAGGATCCTCATGCACATAGCATGGGGAATAAACAAGAGGAGTTGGAGACACCTGCAGTGCTGTGGTCTTCCTGGCATCCCAGAGGTGTGGCAGGACATAGTGTGATGTCAGCCTTGGAGTCCTGTGTTCCAATCATTTTTCTGCCCTCTCACTGAAGTGAGCAACTTGCTCCATGGGAGAGAATGAAATCCTTTACTCTGCTGAACACCAATTTAAAGTAATAAGAGGAAACAGTGTTCTGAAATTTTCTTATGTTAACATATTCTTGGTTGGAATTGGCTAGGAATTAAAACTAATATTTTTCCTGCAAAATTTTTCTTCTAGGAATTATTCCTTCTACGTGCTTGACAACCACAATCTGCAGCAGCTGTGGGACTGGAACCATCATAACCTGACGATCAAGGAGGGGAAAATGTACTTTGCATTTAATCCTAAACTGTGTGTGTCTGAGATTTACCGCATGGAGGAAGTTTCAGGAACCAAGGGACGACAGAGCAAAGGAGATATAAATCCAAGGAACAATGGGGAGAGAGCCTCTTGTAAGTAAACAGACAAAAAAAGCTCCAGGCAAACTGCATAGGAGGGTGTCACAAGAAGAAAAAAAAACCCAAATGAACCCCCACACTACCATGTTGCTGGCCATTGCAGTATTTGGAGTTCAGGAATTCCAGTAGGTTTGCAGTTGTTCTTGAGCAGCTCTTGAAATGTTGCTTTGAAAGTGTGTTCACTTGTGTGGAAAATTATGTGGTCACATAGTCACTATCTCATCTGGAAAAAAAAATATTTGATGAAGACAACTGCTTTCCAGATACCCTTTTTGGTGACAGCAGCAGCATGTAACAATAGAGACTTGGGAAATGGGATATAAAATCTGCTGGTTTGGTACCTCCAATGAGGAGTAAAGAGGAGCAGTTTCTCTGTTTTCTTTGCAAATGTTCATCATTAGAGGTATTTTTCTCTCAGATATCTACCCTTTCTTGATACGAAGGAGGCTGCTGAATAAAAAAATGTGTAGACACCAAGCTAGACTGTTTCTGTGATGTTCAAGCTTCTTTTCAGAAGCTTTTCGTTAGAAATGCTTGTTGTAAACTCTCTTTTTTGTGCCTTATTTTAAAATTACTTGCTTTTGAATTCAGAATACTTTTTACTGTTCTATAGTGTTCCTAACTTCAGTATTCCTGCATTGAATGTTGGATTCTGCAACAGTCAAAGTTACTGGAAAGTCCTCTTCTGGCTTTGGTGGTCTGCACATCAGGTCTCTGGGTGTAACCACACACTTAAAAGTAATCTCCCATCTAGGAATTAAGACAACAAAATACTTACAAATTTGACCTCATACTCAAATTCCTAGAACCAACAAGGATTATTCTTTGGTCTATTTGTGGTGTTCTTGGAGCTGTGTAAATTAAAATGCATCTTGTGTATAAGTCAAGTCCCCTTGTTCTGGGTGGTGTTTACAGAACTAGGACACGTAGTCTGCTGAATGTCTCTTTAGGCATGATGCAGAAATGCAGATGGCATAGATCCTTGTTGTAAGCACACTCCATTCTTTGCACATTCAATAGAGCAAAGGCTTGCAGTCCTGGAGGAGTTACAGACACACAGCCAGTCCTTACTACCACTGAGGCTAGTGCCAGCCGCTGCCTGCTTTTGGAAAAAACCATTACAGAATGTTTTCTGACTCTGAGAAGGGGAAAAGAATCAACAAAAGCTCAACTGCCTTTGAAAAGATAGCACCAATAGTGCCAGTGTACATGAGGGTGAAAACCCCTTTATTTGCAGAGACGTCTGTGGAACATTAGAAGCTAACTCACAGTTGACACTTAGAACACAATTTCTTCATCCAAGAATGAAGTTTTTAAAATGCTATATTGTTTTGGGTTGGAAAGCCCAGTGAGCTGGTAGTGGGAAGCCATTCATTTCCAAGCTGCCGGCTTCCATCCAGCTCTGTTCACAAGAGTAGCTGGAAGCTACTGCCATCAAATGGCTATGCAGTATATGAACTGAGTTTTGGAGTTCTTGGTCCAGCCTCCCATGAGTAGGGTTGTAAACTCCCTTGTCCTTTCCCCATTCCCCAGAATAACAAACCATTGTTGTCAAATATGTCCTGGAAGGTGAGAACACAGAGGCCAGTTGCTGCTCTGTGTAGTTGGGCTTGGGTGATGAATTCAGTGCTTCTAAACCAGTCCTGTCAATAAAGAGGCCTTCCATTCCTTGCTCAGCAAGAGTCTGAAGAGTTTTCTGATGCTGCATTAAAGAAGTTCTGCTTCAGAAACAACAATAACAAGCAGCTCCAGCACATTCTAGAATGATTGCCGAGGTTGCCACTCGCCCACGAGCGCTCAAAGGTGTTTGGGTGAAACACACAGCTTTGCAGAGAAGCTGGTTGGTACCCTTTGGCATCACAGGAGCTATGGGGAAGGCTGATTTTAGACCTGACAGCTAAGCAAAGGCTAATGGGTGATGTGATGGTAACTGTGTCATGTCCTGTCCTTCCCTTGTGCAGGTGAGAGCCACATCCTGCGCTTCGTGTCCAACACCACGCTCAAGAACCGCATTAAGCTGACGTGGGAACGGTATCGCCCTCCGGACTACAGAGATCTCATCAGCTTCACTGTCTACTACAAAGAGGCGTAAGTGATGGTGCTGGGGGCTGGGGGGGGACAGGCCACAGATGACAGTTCTGTTCTGACCATTGGATATCTCAGCCAGTTCACACTTTTCATCTCACTTTCATCCAAATCTTTTTCTTGGTGGAGCGCAAGCCCCCTTTGAGATGAGGATTGACTGGACCCTACAAAGAGATTCCAAATCCATAAGAAAGTTCCGAATTTGAAAATTAAAAATCAGATGAGGTGGATGGCTTGGCTGTTCTCAGGGAGCTCTTCCTAAATCATAGCATGTTTGCCAAGATCTTTTTCTTCTCTAGTCACAATACTGACTAGAGATCATCACCTATCAGGAGTTTGGTTTGTCCACTGGGGGTCTGGGGTTACTGAAATTATCTAACTTTGGTAGTTTTCTTCATTAGTACCTCTTGATAATGAAGTAGTGGAACAGTTGCTGGAGATGCAATAAACTTAGTGCTGATGAGCCTGTGGTAATTAGCAACAAGAAAAGTACTTCATATTCTCTTGCACCAGTGCTGCAACTTCTGAAAACTAGACCTGCATGATCATATAGATGTGTTTGTGTTGTGTGGAAATAAAAGGGGAGAACAGCCTTTTGGACTGGTCCAAGCTGGTCATGGAGCTTGGGCTCTTTATGGTGGATAGCTCAGCCACTATCAGTAACTGGTTTGAATTGCTTCTGTTTCATATATGCTTAGCTAAAGTCTAAATATGTCAAGCATTTTGGTGTCTCTTTTCTATCAAAAAAGATATATTTAGTGTTTTCTTGGAGAGCTTCACCTTACTGCTGGTGGCTGAAGGTAAGACCTGCAGCTAAAGCTTAACTCTGACTCGTGTAGTACTTGGAAATAAATACAGATTTTATTCTGTTTTATTCTGCTGTGGCCACCAAGTTAACTTTGTTTCACTAAGCAACATTGGAGTGAGGTACACTCATAAATACATGACATTTAAAAAAGATAACTATTTGTACTATTTCTTCTTTTACTATTACAGACCTTTCAAAAATGTGACAGAGTATGATGGGCAAGATGCGTGTGGCTCCAACAGCTGGAACATGGTCGACGTGGACCTGCCACCAAACAAAGAGAACAATCCTGGAATTCTACTGCAGGGGTTGAAGCCTTGGACTCAATACGCCATCTATGTCAAGGCAGTCACCCTCACAATGATGGAAAACCATCATATTCATGGAGCAAAAAGTGAAATTGTGTATATACGAACCAATGCTGCAGGTGAGGTCCTGGGCTCTTGGGTGAAAAGTTGCTAATGCTGCAGGTATGCTGATGATATTAACATGCAAGTGCTGTTGTTAATGCAAAATTCACATTTATGTGCGGGCGATATGCATAAACTGGGAAGTTTCAGTTCATTATGAAAGCAACATGATTTTTAATTGAGAGATTGTTTGAAGATTATTTTCATTGGGAATTATGGCAGTTTTTTGGAGTTAGAATTTCAGACTTCGTTCCACTGGCAAAGGTAAATTTAAGCTCAACTTTGGGTTGGGACTGTACATGGTTGCAGTTGAACCCTTAATAACCACTGTTAGTTGGGCATATGTAGGAAATCCTTTCTTTGAAATAAGATGGAGTTTTTTCTTCAGTATTAAAATGGATTGTGAGTCACTTGGAAAGCTTGAATCAGAATACACTGTGGAATGCTCTGGATTTAAATACCTTCCTTTCCTTTTTTTCTTCCCCCATCCAGTGCCATCCATTCCCTTGGATGTTATTTCCGCATCCAACTCCTCATCCCAACTGATTGTGAAGTGGAACCCTCCCTCTCTTCCCAATGGCAACCTCTCCTACTACATTGTACGATGGCAGCAGCAACCTCAGGACAGTTACCTTTACAGGCACAACTACTGCTCCAAAGGTAGGAAACAGAACGTGCTCCTGTTGAAAAGCCTGTGACTCTGACCTGTCAGTGCACTCTACTGACAAGAGCTAAAGCCTGTGCCCTGCTTCACAGCTCTCTTGTGAATAACAGCAAGTAGGAGGGAGTAGGTAAATGTGGATTCTTGCTCTTGTTTGGAGAGAAAAGAAACAAACCAGCTCTGTTCTTTCTTTCTAAGATAAAGTCCCAATTCGAAGATATGCTGATGGGACCATTGATACAGAAGAAGCTACTGAACCCACCAAGCCAGAGGGCTGTGGGGGAGAAAAAGGACCTTGTTGTGCATGTCCCAAGACAGAGGCAGAAAAGCAAGCTGAGAAGGAGGAGGCAGAGTACCGAAAAGTCTTTGAGAACTTCCTTCACAACTCCATCTTTGTCCCCAGGTAAGGGATTTTGGACACTTTCTCTTTGCAAATGGGGCAAATAATGTCATTTAAAAATATTTCTTAGAACTGAGGCTTTGTGGATGTGAAATCATTTGGAGGTAACACCTGAAGCACATAAACATTGCATTTCCTTTGATGTGAGAAAATCCACAGCCTTACTTTGCAGTTTTTCTTATTCACTAATTTTCCTGTCTTTCTCTCAATTTTAGCTTGTACTAAGGGTTCTTACCTATATTGTTCAAGGACTTCAGTGATGGTTTCTTTTCAGAGTCAAGAGTCACTCGAGGAGCTCTTTGTCTATAAGGGTTTCAGAGATGAGCAACATGTGGCAGACGAAGGGTTTCAGATGTAATCTTTCTCTAGATAGCCATTTAAGTGCTTGTGTTCCTAATCTGAAGATTTATTTGCCTTTGAAATTGAGGGCACAGTCACCTCACAGAATTGCATCTGGTCTTCTTTTCTCACCACACTAATTGCAAAGGGTGTATTGGTTTCCTGGGTCTCTGCTGCAGAGAAGTATTAAATATACCCACTCTTCCATGATAAACACTACAGCTTACACACATTAAGTGGAATAGTAATGATTTTATGCTGTAACATAGAGCAGATACTACTGAATTAATTGGTGATTTTGATCCTTGAGTTTCCAATTTATCCTTTATGTAACCTGCTCTTAGTTCAGATAATTGGATCCTGAGGCCTAGCCCAGAGTGTATAGCTGTTATGTTACAGTCTATAAGCAACCAGATTTCAGTCGTGCATGTTACTTCATGGAGTCTGTTGGCAGGTGAAGTTTACAGTCAAGTCTTGTTTGAAAACTCAAGTGTGGCATTGCTGCTCATTACAGCTGGTTTATGTCACTCTCCAGGGTGATTTCCTTGGACCCTCCTTCAAGGATGCATTGGGTTGACTTGTTTGGTGTTGGGACTGTGAAATGTGCAGCACTTTTTAGTTTGTCCAGAAGATGAGAACTAAATATTACCTCTCTCTGCAAGTGCCAAGTGTGTCTGAGCTGTGTTTGAGACACAGTTAGCAGTTGGGGTTGGACTTGTGCAGCCTCTCCCTACTGATGGGGAGAGCCAGCAGCAAAGGTCAGCTACAGACAGGTGACAGCCACCATGACAGGCCAGGGTGTAATTCCTGATCAGTGTGAAATGTAAATGTGACCCGATTTTGGACTTTGAAATAGCAGGGCAAGGAGCTTTGAAAGGCCTGTGTTAGGTCTAAACTACTTGATAGTCAGTTGTGAAGGAAATGTTTTGTTTCACCAAAGCTTTGTCATTTTAAATGTGTTATCTTCTCCCAAACTTTCTTACATTTCCTCCCCATCCCAAAGGAAACTCACAGAGCCTTGACCTCAGACAAACTGACCAGTTCACAAAGAATTGCCTGAAATCTTGTCCATTTCCCTTTTTGTGAACTTCCATAAGGGTGTGTTTAGCTAGGGCAAGGGCAGATAAGATACAAGGCTCAGAAATAGCTGCATAGCTAAGCAACTCTAAAGTGACTGTATGTCAGGGAAATTAAAGATTATGAGCTAGTGAGACATCTCCATGGGACAAATCTAAGCAGCTCATTGCTTGCTGATGTCTATTTTTTTTTTCCTCTTTCCCAAAGGAGAAGTTAATTAATGTGTTAATACAAGGCTCAATAATAATATTAGTTCCCAGTGTTCTACCTGTCTCAGGATATTACAACAGAGATGCAGCATGTAATGCAGGGTGAAAGTGTTTGACTGGCTGCTTTAAGGTTGTTTAAAAAGCCTCTTGATCTAATCTTGTGTGCACTAGACTTTTCCTTGGATACTTGATTTTTGTCATCTTTATCTGCACCTTTCAGAAGAGCAGGAAGCTGCTTGACCAAAAGCAATAGTGTCAAATCTCTTGATGTTTTAATTATGTTTGCCTTGTGGTTACCCTGCAGGTCTCTCTGATATGACTGGTTTTTCCCATCAACTTTTGTGTTTATCTTTTTCCCTACAGTCAAGATACTTTCCCCCAATTCTCCAATACCACCAAAGAGTTGAAACTTCATGTACCCTATATTAGCAGGGATAAAGTGAACCTTTTGGGTTCCTGCATTGGCATGTGCTTTTGTGGTTGATTGAAAATGATTTTTTTTTTCCTTTTCACTGCTTTTATCACAATCTGTGACAAATATTCATCAGTTCAATGTGTGGCATCCTGTGTGCTTTCAGCAGTTCAAAAGTTTGTTCTTTCCATGGAGTTCAAGCAATAAATAAGTGCTCACCCTAAGTGAGGTGACTAAGTTCAGTAACTTCAGTAAATACCAGTGTAGAGGAGGCAGAAACACATCTCCTGTGAGATTCTCTCATCCTCCACTGACAAGTTAAGACAGTCACTTGTATGTTGCTGAAAACAGTTTCTTGGTAACTGAAGTTTTTTCCTTCACTTTTTTTTTTTTTTTGTGTGCTGTGGTTTACACAGTGTCTGAGAGTGTCAAAAGGACTGCTCAAGATAGAGCAAAAGGATTTTGGAAAACTTTGCAGTGAACTTGTAACATCAAAAAAAAAAAAAAGGAATTAATTCATCCAACCTCTGCCAGGAGATTTCAAAACCAAGTCAGCCTGGTTTTGGCTCTGTCTGCAGCATGCTGTTTTGTGGCTGAATGTACTAAGACAGTATATTTGACAGTGTATAAACTTCTGTTGAATCATCTTTCTTCTTGTTGTGTGTTTGAGGGAGGCCTTATTTGTGTGGTTTGTATCTCACTCCCTGGTAGAAATGCATGAGATTTCACCTTTGTCCTCAGACTGGTGCATTGACCAGGTGCTAAACAGACACTGGCAACGTGGTTTCAGGTGGGATAGGATTCAAGCCCAAACTGGTTTTGTAGAGTGACTCTTCTTACCACCTTCTTCAGCTCCCCTGGTGCTTTGCTTTCCAGGTGAGAGCAGTCCTGCAGCCTGCAGGGGCTGGGAAATCCAGCTTGCCCTGTGTCATTGCTGCTCCTCTGCTAAACAGCCTTGGACCTGACCCAAGCCCAAGTGACAAGTGTAGCGTGTGGCAGTCGTGTGGATAGCTAATTCCACCCAGGTGTTCAGGGGAGTGTTTTCATGCTGAAGCTTGTGCTGATGCTCAGGCCTGTCCTCTGCAACAGCTTCTCACACTCCAAAAATAATGTTGCTGTAAACCCTCTAGATTTGAACTGTGTGTGTGTTTCATACAGATGCCAGTAAGGCCAAAGCAAAGTTGGTCTGTGAACTCATTGCGATACAGAATACCACGCTGTGTTTTCTGATGAAGTGAGATTGTTCCTGTGCAGAGCTTTTGTTTGGCTGAGAGAAGCAGAGATACACAATTTACCACACATCAGTGTGGTCAATATTCACTGCCTTCAGCTGCCTTCCAAGCTCTCTTGTCTTAGTGCAACACATTCCAAGTTCTCTAATTTCATTGCAAATGAAAAAAAAAAAAGAAGACTACCAGGAGTTAGCTTTGCTAATCCAGCAAACTTCAAAACACTTTTTCCCCCTATTTTTTTCAACCTTTAACATCTGATTTTTATTTTCAGCATCAACATTCCTGTCATTAAATACACATCTAGGATTCTTATTAAAGAACAGTGAAGCCATTTTTGCCATTGGATTTATTGTGTGAGGTCAGAAGTTTGCCCGTTTCTCCCGGGGTGCGGCGTGAGCTTCAGAGTTCTGGGTGGTGTCTGAGCAAAAGAGTAACAGGAGGTGCTGCAGGTTCAGGTTTAGAGACCCTTCCACCTTGTTGTCAGTTGCCTTTCCATAGCCCTTCTGCTGCCCCACTGAGCCCCCTGCCCTCTGCTCCGCAGGCCGGACCGCAAGCGGAGGGACGTGTTCCGCATCGCCAACGCCACCCTGGCCGCTCGGCACCGCAATGCCACGGGCACCGAGCACCTCACCAACGCTTCTGACGCGGAGGAGAACGAGGTGGAATACCCCTTCTTTGAGACCAAAGTGGACGGCAAGGAGAGAACTGTCATCTCCCATCTCCAGCCTTTTACTCTTTACCGCATTGATATTCACAGCTGCAACCACGAAGCCGACACGCTTGGTTGCAGCGCTTCCAACTTTGTCTTTGCGAGAACCATGCCTTCAGGTAGGCTCCCACAGCTCGAAAGCTTTGGTTTGTTTTCTGGGGAGAGATCAACCTCGAGGAGGAAATTCTTTCCAAATCCAGTCAGGAAAACGCTGGGGCATAGGAAAATAAATTCCATGTGAGAAAATAACTCGGAACAATATGAAATGTTTTGACAGTAGTTTAATGTCCTTGAGTGGTCTCTTGTGTACTAAGTGATACATACTGAGTCTGTCCTGTGATCTGGAGAAAGGTGGAAGTGTGTGCAGAGAATTATGAGAGAATCCATTTCCCAGCAACTTAGGTGGGACTTCCAGACATGGTGGGTTGAAAGTTTTTTTTTCTTCTTCAGTTCTGTGTATGCTGAATGGATACAGGGGAACATTTCTCTGCTAATGTTTAGTTTGCTGTGCTCGCTCTCGACTGTTTGCAGATGTTAGAGGTTTGCTGGTGGGAATGTTTGCCAATGTTTCTTCTGTCACAGAATGACCATGTGATTGTCCAGCCTGGGAACAGGGGCACTGTGTTGCTTTGCACCCAGTCACTGGCATCTAGAGCACTTGTCATAGTAAGCACTGAATGCTGTCCTCGTGTTTGGGACTTCTACAGGCTGTGCTGCTTCTGAGAAGAATAGAGATGATTTTAGTGTAAGCTCATATGCACCCAGCAAAGAGTTTCTGACTCCAGCAGATGTCTGGGAATATTTGTTGCAGAATGGTAGCAATTTTGTTTTGTTTCTGGAAGGAAAGACTATCATAATCCAGATCCAGCTGTGTCAGTAGAAAGGCAAAAAGTATTGCTTATTTCAAGGAAATAAGGAAATCTGTGAGATCAGGGAAAAGGAAATAAGTGTTCTCAGATTTTTAGCACATGGCTCTGAAAATTAAAGGCTAAACAATTCTGTTGTCTTCTAAACCTAACAACAGGATTTTTGAAAAAAATGGCCTTTTTTCTTTGACTGAAATGACCATATTCTTGTTAACTTTTTTGAGTAAACCACATAAAACTATTAGGAATAAAATAGGACTAAAGCAGTTCCTAAATTGCTGCGGAGACTTGTTTTTCAACAGCAACAGATTTCCTGAGATGGGATTTTGTAGGAGGGGGCTGTTGGTGAGGCAGCTCTTGCAATTAACTCTGTTTAACAGCCATGTGCAGCCAGGTTGTTGTTTGCAGCCCTTTGGTGGGAATAGCTGTCCGCACCGGTTTGCTGTAGTGGGAAGGTTGGAAGGAAGAACCAGATGCTGATAAACAGGTTTTTTGGCACACGGAGCACAGTGACTAGCACAGAGCCCCTACCTGCTGAAGCTGTCTGTGTGCTGTGGTGGTTTTTTTGGCACCCAGCAGTTCAGACTCTGCTGATCTTTCCAACAGGCCCCTGGCCAATGCATTTTGTTTTGTGGATCTTTGAGCAGCTCTCTGCAATGGTTCGATACCTAAAGAGTAGCATCAACCTTTTCTTTCCCTCGGTTGTTGCCCAAGTTCTTGTTTCAGTAATAGCTGTTCTTGTCACATCACTTGTAAATATTTTACAGAGGGAGCAGATAACATTCCAGGAGCGGTAACATGGGAAGCAAAAGAAGAAAATACCGTCTACCTGAAGTGGTCAGAGCCTGCAAATCCAAACGGGCTGATCCTGATGTATGAAATCAAATACGGGCAGCACGGAGAGGTGAGGGCTTGACATTGCTCTGTTAAGAGTCACTGCTGCTCATGCTTAATTTATACACAAAGGGGATCTTTATTTACATGCTTCTGTGCAGGGCTGCAGACCAAGGAGAGAAATGGTGATTTCAAACACCCAGCACCAGCCTGGCTGCCATTCCTTGGTTCTGTTCATTTGGGCAGTTTTTGTGTTCCACGTATGTCCTGAAGGTGTTTGAAGAAAAACTCTTCAGATGGGGCTTTTATTTCTAAGCATGAGCTGATTCTGTTGTTCTCTCAAGAGTGAAGGAATGTGAAGATGTTAAGGTGAACTGTAAATGGTTGTTTTTGCTTTTAGGAGAAGCGGGAATGTGTTTCCAGACAGGAATACAAGAAGCTTGGAGGAGCCAAACTAAGTCACCTGAACTCTGGCAACTACTCTGCTCGAGTTCAGGCCACTTCATTAGCTGGAAATGGGTCGTGGACTGAGCCAGTCTCTTTCTATGTGCAACCCAAATGTAAGACAAATGTTTATGTTTTGGAAAAACACCCCATAGTGTCCCCAGAGACCCTCTCAAGAGCTTCTGTGTTTAGTTGTAGAGCAAATGTATGCCCAGAGCAGCACAACTCCATCTTGTGTTCCTCTTGGGGTCTCTGGTTGCTGGACTTCGAAGAGCTTGAAGTAAAAAGCAGTGTGTGTATATTCTGATTATAAGCATAAGCAATTGCAAAGTGAACAAAAGGTGGAAAAAAAGGTGAATATGCAAGTGAACAATTACATATTGTTCACTGAGGAATGCAAGTCCTGAAGCATAACTTGTGAAAACAACCCCCAGACAGACGCTGTTTTGTACAAAATTAATGCTTTTCACCGTCTGTTTTCTTGTTCCACTCATCTGTAGTCAGGGAGTGTTTCTGAGTACATTTTTCCACATCAGACAAGAAAATGAGCACTTTGATTTCTTCCCTGTATGGAAATACACTGAGTGAGTTTTGAATGTTTCTTTGTTAATGGAGATTTTATAGAAAGCCTGATACAATTGTTGTTTTGTTGGTTGCAGCAGCAAACTATGGAAACTTCCTGCATTTGGTCATAGTGCTCCCTATTGCTTTCCTGCTCATCATTGGGGGATTACTGATAATGCTCTATGTCTTTAACAAAAAGAGGTGAGTGGTGTGTGCCTGTGGTTAAAGCTGCAGAGGGGAAATGTTTGTTTTCAAATCTGTGCCTCTGGAGCCAGCTAGAAATGAAAAAAGGAAATGGCTTTCAGAGGAGTCGAGAGGATAAAGTGGATTCTGGCTTATTGGTGTGTAAAAGGAGGAGGGTTTGAGTTACCAGCAAGCATCTGGCTGCTGCTTGAGATATGAAGAGGCTTTTTATTACAGTATCATGTTGAAGAGGGAAGAGGAAGGCTTGTCAGGAACATAACCACTGGGACAATGATGCCAGACACTGAACCCAAATAGGCAGAAGATTTGACTGAAATACAGCTCAATATAAATCAGAAAAACTTGAGGTTAATTTTATTTTTTTAATAAATTCTAGGGTTTTTTTTTCCACGTCTTACATCCACTAAAAAAAATACATTCTGGACAAAGCAACTGAGGGGACTGTTCCATTTCTCAACCACTCCAGAAAGGTTTCTCTCTCTAGTGAGGTGTGATACCTGTTTGGCCTTCCCCTGGGCTCTCCTAGGTGACATGCCTGATAACTCAGCCTTCTTTAGTGTTGTCCTAGCCCACAGAAATGGTTTCTCTTTGGTTTTCTGAGGTCTTGTGGACAATTTGATTTCTATACCTGCCTTCTGCAGGAACTCTCAAAGGGCTGATTAAATATGTCTTGTTCTGAAAATCACCCCAGTAAAATTGGAGGGGGCAGTGTGTGGGTTTTTTTTGTTTGTTTGTGGATTTTAAAAAAAATGTTTGGTTTTTTTGTTTGTTTTTATTGTTGGATTTTTGGGGAGTGGTTTTTTTTTTAGTTGTTTTTACTGTGTTTTGTTTTAAATAAAATAATCAAAACTCTTATAGCTGAGTGGAACTCCCTATTAAAAGCCAATTTATCCTTTTCTAGGTCACAGTAGCTGTCCCACAGCAGAGCAGCTGGTGTTTAAGTATGTTCTCAGGCACAGGTTTCCTGGGTGTATCACCACATAGATGAGTTTCTTAAAGGAAGTGTACCCAGCAGCTAGAACTGCATTGTCTTTATGCTTTTCTGGTGCTGATGTAGTATGGAGAAGATTGCAGGTTTCCTGGGAAAGCTGTTCTGGGCTGTTTTCCCATTGATTGTGTGAGGCAGAATAGTAACTTGGGTTGTCCCCTTTGTCTGAAAAGCTCTCCACGTACAGTAAATAATAATCCATGGTTGAGCAAACAGTGGAAAAGCTGTGGAAGAGGTGGTCTGAAATTTGCTTAGGTTTAAAGATTAAAATAGAAAAAAATATATATTTCAACAGGAACAGTGACAGACTGGGCAATGGAGTACTTTATGCTTCTGTGAACCCTGAGTACTTCAGTGCTTCAGATGGTAAGTGTGGCCTTGCACTTCTGATGTTTTTACTGTCATATATTCTGTTTGTGTCTGACTTTGAAAGGTATGAAACTCTAAAAGGGATGTTGGAAAACCACTTTCTTTCTGCATTTTATTAGCACAGCCATAGAATTATCATTGATAATACATAAATGTCACCTGTCTATTGAAACTGGGGAGGTTTTGAAACATTTCCTGTAATTTATTCAGCTGAGGCAAAGTTGTGGATGCATTAGTTTAACTTTTCAGATTATCATCATCTCATCCATCTCTTCAAGAACAGAGGGAAGGTAGAACATTGAGATGAATTTCCCTGAGGCATCAGTTCTTCTGCTTAGGATTTAGCTTGGTGGTTCTTCTGTAGACTTCTTGACAGAGTAGTGTTTTCAGAAGCCCCCAGGAGACCACTGGGTTTACCCAGAGTGGCAGCAGAGTATTTGACTATTATTTTTAATAGCAGCACCATTGGAGTTAAAGGTCTGTCCATGTTCATGCTATAATCCTCTATTTTTGCATCCTGTTATTTCACCCATCCAGAGCATGTGACACTACTGTCCCCTTCTTTAGTGACTGATAGGCAGCAGCATCAGTGACTACTCAGATGTCTTCTTGCCTGAGGCAGTCCTCCCTCCTGGCAGTCCCCTTCTGAGATCTCTCTTCTGCCTCAGATCAAAGACTTGCAGCAGCAAGTTCTGCCTTTGCTGGTGCAACAGCTTGTGTGCAAGTGATCAGAATATTTTCATGCAAAGAGCCTCCTAGATCAGAGAGGCAGTTTTCCTCTAGTCATTAAATCAATCTTTTTGTTGAGGATACAGCAGACACTAAACTGATACAGATGATCAAGTATGTTTGATGCTGTCTGGAAGAATTAGAAAACTAAGGATCCCAAGAAAAGATCAAGCTTGAAGTATTGATTCAATCCTGTTCCCACCCTGGTTTTTGACATTCCTTATTTTTATTCCATTATGTCAGTACCATAGTGAGGCCACTTCAGGTTCATTTTCACCTCACTTCTAGATGTATTTGTATGCCAATATCTACCCATCTCTGGGTGGGAAAGACTGTGGATTATTTGCATCCATCATTCAAGGCCTCAGCATTGTGTCCAGTGTTGTTGACAGCAGAGCTGTTTGGGCAGTTGGTATCACAACGTGGTGAGTGATCACACCACCTGCAGAAGTGGGACATCATGGCCTGTTCTTTCTCTCCCTAGTGTATGTTCCAGATGAATGGGAGGTGCCTCGTGAGAAGATCACCATGTGTAGGGAGCTTGGGCAAGGCTCCTTTGGAATGGTGTACGAGGGAATAGCCAAGGGAGTGGTGAAGGATGAGCCGGAGACCAGGGTGGCCATCAAGACTGTTAATGAGTCCGCAAGCATGCGTGAGAGGATAGAGTTCTTAAATGAGGCCTCAGTGATGAAGGAGTTCAACTGTCACCATGTGGTAAGTCCCTGGAAGTGGGAACACGGCCGTGATGGATACAGCAGTGGTGCCTGCTCACACCAGGGTGTTCTGGGCACATCTTCAGCAGCAACTCAGGATCTGAGCTTCAGCTCTGTGCAACTCTACAGTGTTATTGTGAAATGGGAATAGGGAGTGTGAAATCAAATCTGGTTTCAGACCTTTGCCTCGGGTTCAGAGGTGTTTTGAGGGTACATATTGATACTCACAAATGATGACTGCATTTCACTTGGCTGTATTTGTGACCAAGTGCTTATTTGTCCCCTTCCAGGTTCGGCTGCTTGGTGTTGTTTCTCAGGGCCAGCCTACGCTCGTTATCATGGAGCTGATGACACGTGGCGACCTCAAAAGTTACCTGAGATCATTGAGGCCAGACACTGAGGTGTGTCATGAGTTGTTGAATGCTTTTTATTTCTTCAGTTAGAATCATCCTGAACAAAACAGCGTCACGTTGGAAGCAGCAGGCAATTAGCCTTTCTTGCCCTTCTCCTTAAGCTCCAAGAACAAAACATGAGCTGCTCTGTAATCTATGACACCTTGTTTTGTGAGGTAGCTGTTGCAAATAGCCCAGTGTACTGCCTGGGATAGGCCCCTTCTTGTGTTACCAAGTCCTGTTTTCCAGATGTGAATTAAATCTCTTGTCTAATCTAATTTCTCATCAAGATGTTAAACAAAAAAATTGACTAGTTGAAGCATGCCTGGTAGGATAATTGCTTCATGTTGTATATCCTGCCTGTCGCCTCTGCTGGAAAGTAAAAATCAAGTATCTTAGATACTGTGCCTACTCTAATAGATGGGCCATGAGTCTAACAGCTAAAATTGGCACCTATGATACAGGGTCTGAAGGATAAAGATGACACATAGGTCACTTGCCACTCAAATCATAGAGGACTATGTATAAAATGAGCTCAGCAGCTTTCACCCTTGATAGAGAAATTCAGTTATGAACAGCTTAAAGGAACAGAACATGAGCACAGGATGGGCCCAGCAGAATGCAACCGGCATAAATGGGGGCACTGCAGGTAGGAAGAGCAGATTGCCAAAGTCATTAGCAGAATTCCATATGCAAGGCTGTAATTTTGGTGACTCTCAGTGATGGGTGTAAAAGGGGTGTAAAGTTTATGCAAATTCACACTGGTATGGGATGATGGGGTTTAACTGGCTGTGTATAAATACCTGAACTCCTTCATCCATGAGACTGAGAATGGTGGAACCCATTCTGTATATCCAAGCATCCATACATCCATGGATGTGAAGGGGAGGGAATTTGCTTCAGAAGAAATTGTCCCATATGCTTTTCTCCTATTTATGAGTAGAAGTAATTGAAGAGACTTATGGTTATGGAGAACTGGGGAGCAGGGAATGAAATCATTCAACATCTTCAGGTTGTTTGTGCAGATGGTAAAACAGTAGAAATCTCTCAAATAAACCCTCTGCTTTGTATCTCAGAACTCATGGGGCAGAAGAATGGACATTTAAACTCCATAGGTGTAAGATAAGATCCTCATACCAAAAAGTCTTTCTGGCTTCTGTTCCCTAAAATAGAATGGTCTGCTATAAACGAGCTATTTGGGAGTTTTGTTTGTAATCCATCTTGTTATTGCCAGTTTTCCCACTAAGCAGATGTTGTGGTGCACATAACCATGAGTTTCTGTTTAGCCTGGATCATGTCAGGCTGAGTTGTGCTAATGTGACTTTAATATATATATTTTTTTAATAAAAACAAAGTAATCCCCCAGTATATTACAGTTCAATGTAGAAACAGGTTTTCCTTTCCCCGTTACCTATTCAGTGCTCTTAATCTTGCTCAGAATAATCCTGGCCAGGCACCTCCAACTCTGAAGAAGATGATTCAGATGGCAGGAGAGATTGCTGATGGCATGGCTTACCTCAATGCCAACAAGTTTGTCCACAGAGACCTTGCTGCAAGGAACTGCATGGTGGCAGAGGACTTCACCGTGAAAATCGGAGGTGAGCTTGACTGACACAAATGAAAACCATCACCCTGAAAAAAAACCCAGCATCTTAGAAGGCTTTTTGGTTTGTGAAAGCTGTTTGAAAGGCCTGTTAACATCCTAACTTCCCTCTAGTTTCGCTCGCTGCAGAATGCAATGTGTTCCTTATGAAGGCTTACTGTGATTTAAGACCTGTGAGCAGTCAGCATGGACTTGGAACTCTTGGAATCCCTCTGCTTGCTGTTGTTGCAGTGAGGGAACAGTGTAGCATGTGGGCTTAGAAGAGCTGGTGCAGCAGTGACTGGAGGTGCAGATGCTGCAAACATCTGGGTGGATGGCACAGTTACCACTGGTGTGTCATTCACTTTTCTGTTAATGCACAGAAATAATTCCACCTCCTGTTTATGGATTCAAGAAGAAAAACTTCAGGATTATTTTAAAGCATATCTGATTTGGAAGTGGAATGTAGGGCTTGACTTCAGCTGGGTGCTTTCCAGTCTGAACTGGAGTTCTGCTTTCCAGACAACATCATGACTTTTCTTCGGCTCTGCTGTTAGAACACCACTTTTTTTTTTTTTTTTCTATCCTTCACCATCCTTCCAAAATAGTGTCAGATGAGTTTTTTTCAGACTTCTCTCCAGAGAGAGTGATTTTAAGCTTTTGGCTGTTTTTGAGTTGTGCATATTAAAATAACATGTATAGCAACAGCCTTCTGCTGTAGGAAACTAATTCTTTTTCTCTGAGCTTAACTCAGCTATTTTGATAATTTGTGTAAGTAATCCTGTCATTTGGGAGAAAGAAAAAATGATTTCATTTTGAGTCAGTTAATTAGGAAATAAGATCTTTGGGGGATTTTGTGCATTTTCTGCAGGTTCAGGGGAAGTCAGCCTGAATCCTTCCCATTCCAGTTTTCTCACTCCTCCTTCCCCCCCTCCCCGCAGCGTGTTTTACAATTCTTTGAACTGAGGATGGTGCATCTCTTCTGTTTAACATGGCACATGGTTACCCCAAAAGCATGTTGTGAATTATGCTGCACAGCTCTCATTTATGTACCAGTGTTGAAAATCCCTTCCTGTAGAAACAGTTCAGGAGCATCTTGACTGGAACACGCCAACTCAAACTGCTGGGATGGCAAAGGAAAAGCTTTTTGCTGCACTGTCCTATGCTCGTTGTGTATCTGGTTTTTATTTGCATCACATTTTTAAAGATTTTTTCATTCAGCCAGGATAAAGTTGCTCTGGTGTGTGGGAGGGATGGAATAGCTGCACAGATGGGCTTTTTAGTCATAATCACTGAGGGTACCAGTGTCCCTAGCAGGCAAGGAATGAGAACGATCAGTGGTTGGTCACTCATCCAAGCCTGGTAATAACAACATCCATAGACTGCTAGTAACAACTGAGAACTGGAGGAATTTTCTCCTCTTTTTCACTCCACTTTTCCCAGAAAATCAGGGGCATCTAAAGGACTGTATTCATAAACTGGATTTTGATCTAGGTCTTCAGTGTTAGCAGACAGCATTTAATATTACAAGGAGATGTGATGCCACCTGATTTATTAATTTTCAGTTAGTGTCTGAAAACACAGTAACTGTTGCAAATAGGCTGGTCCAAGACCCAGCAGTTTTGTGTGTCCAGTTGATTGTACAGGAAAAAAAAAAGCTTGAGTAAGTGTGAGTTACATCAGATGAGCAATGGTAGATCCAAGTGTTGGAAGTGTGTATGTAGTTAGAGCTACACGTGTGTAACCTATGTATGTCTTTAGTGTTGGTCTGTGCTAGACCACAAATACTCTGTAGCATTGGAGATGGAATATTTTACAGGAATGGGAAAATACCTTTGGAGAGAGGAAAAAAACAAAATAATAATTTCTATCAATATGTGAGTTTCTTCAATTAAAGACAGTAATATGAAGTACTAAAGGAGCTCTTTACCCTCTTCAAAAAGAAAAGAAATATCAGTGAATTCAGAGAACAGATATGACCTTCAGTTAACTTCAATTGGGCATAAATCCTGGCTTTTTTAATGTTAATGTATTTATATCAATCAGACTTCTCACCTGCTGAAGTCAGTGGTAAAACTGACTGTGGGTTTTGTTGGGAGAGGAGTGACCCAGCCCCGAGGCAGCCGGCAAAGAGAAGTAGCCTTGTCAGAACTGAGCAGAGATTCTTTGCACCAAACTGGGTTCTCTGCTGGCTACAATGGCTTTCAATAAGGGGAAATGTTCATTGTTTTAATCATGCAAACTCAAAACATTTATACCTTCTAGACTTTGGCATGACGAGAGATATCTACGAGACAGACTATTACCGTAAAGGAGGGAAGGGCTTGCTGCCTGTCCGCTGGATGTCCCCAGAATCGCTGAAGGATGGAGTCTTCACAACACACTCCGACGTCTGGTAACAAAAAAAAGGGCTCTGAAAAACTGGTTTAGCCCCCCTTCTTTTTAGCCTCTTTTCTTGTTTTAGTAGACTTAGTTAAGTATGCTGTTTCTCCTGTCTCTTCAAAGGTAACTCTTTTTTCCACTGTGAAGCATTCTGCTTTGTATTTCCTATTTCCTTTGCAAAGTCAAGAACCCTCGAGGTTAAATTCTACTCTCAGAGAGAGCAGAATTAAATGGATTTCCAACACTGGAGGTGACTGTGTGTTTCACGCTGTGGGTTGTACAGTTGTGAAGGGAAAAACATTACCTTCACCTGGAAGAGCGAGTTGTCATTTTTCAAATTGCCCTCCTTCAAGAAAAGCATTAGAAGTTGCCAAGAATATAGCAAGGTTCATGGTGCTGACCTGCTTTTCAATCAAAACCTTCTGTGTAAATAGCTCTGCTTTCCCACAGACAGTCTGTGTACACTAACAGGTTTTTTCTCAGGAGTTCTCCCTTGTGTATAGTCTTCTCCATTTGGAGCTTTGTTTGCTTGTTTTGTATCCCTTAAGATGCAGAAATAGGTTTTTCTTTAAAAGCACGTTGCCTAGTTGCTGTATCTGTGAAGTGCCTAATAGAGGCATTCAGGAAATTTCAAAATGCACTTTTTAGAAGAAATAATACTCTGGAGCAATTCCTCATACACCCCCCCCCAAACTTCTGCAGCTAGGTAGGGAGGACTTGGCAGAAGATGAACATGTACTGGCAAAACCTCTACTCTGTCTTTTATGGTTTCTCTGCCTTCCTAACAAGATGTTTTTACTGCTGATCTGTTACAGAATTGGCAGCTGATTGCCTCCAAATGTCTAGAAGTCAGTAGGAATGGTATTTTAGTAGTAAACAGCATTTTCTTTTAAGGGCTTGAGGATCTTGGAGTCAGTGGCCTGTAGTCCACAGCACTAGCTCTGAATGAAAGGTTCCTAAGATGAATTATGCAGCAAGTGAAAAAGCAAAGCAGAATGCTGCTTAAAATGTTTTTGCATCTGACGGATAAGGTATTTATGAATTCAGTAACCCTCAAACTTGGAAGCAGATGAAAATCAGCCCTCTGAGTGGAAGGGGAAGCCCTGTATCAGCCATTTATCTAACAGAACAACGCAGGCGTGCTTTTGGCAGCCCCTGCGTGCTAAAAGAATTTCAGGACTTGTAATGGCTTCACAAAGCAGACAGAAATTTGGAATGGATCACTAGAAAATCCCCAGATGTAGAACTGAGAGAGCCTGGGCTGAAGAGCTGGCAGACCTGCCTGTTCTCACCACACAACAGCAACTTGCAGGTCCAGCCATTGTGTCAGGAGCGGGCTGCAGCAGGTCAGGTGTTCGGCTTCCGTGACGCACTGCGCCCGTTCCCTGCACCCTTCCTTTCAGCCTGTAGCTGGTAAGGGATGTTATTGTGCACACGTCAGTCAGACTCCAAACAAAAGGAAGCACACACATGTGACGCCAGGTCGGGCGTCAGCACCTTCGGAGTGCTGTGGTTGTTGCAGGAAGCAGGTGAGCTCTGCCTCTGGGGTTGAGATCGGGGGTTCGTCAGTCGGTCCTGAGCGGGGTTGAGCAAACACTGCAGCTTATCTGGAGGACAATGTGAGCACAATATCCCAGCCCAAAGTCACTCCAAGGAAAGCAGTTTACTGATTATGAGGTGGGAAAAATGAGGAGGAGGAGTAAAATCTGACAGAAAGCACAGACAGGAAGAAATTGCTGTGTGCAGAGGAGGACCACAGCTCTCATCAGTAGTTCAGCTTCTCCTTGGGATGGTTTGTTATCTTGATTGGCAAATTCAGAGCTTGGGCTCACATAAATCTATTGTCTCAAGGTACAGAGCACCTGTTTCAACATGAGGAATCTGCTGTTTGTTAGAACACATACACAGTAGTGTTTGCTGCATGTGTGCACAGCTAGAAAGTCAGAAATTTCAGCTTGTATTCCAGATGTATCAGAGCTTAACCTGTAACTGTCACAAAATGGTGTCTATTTACTTTATCTGCTTCTGGCTAAAAGGATCATTTTGGATTCCTTCTCAATAAGTTTGACCAAACACCCTATATTGAATGCCTGTTCATGCCAGGAAAAAAATACCTACCTCCTTGTATTGGTTCAAATTTTGAAGTTGCTTTGTGCCCAAGCTGTAGTTTTGGGGGTCATTTATTTTAATCAAAAAGTTGAGATTGGTTTTCTTGCCTTTTTGGTAGGGTATTGTGACATCTGGTTCCATGTTTTTTCAAGATAAATTTTAGGATCCAGAATGTCAAAAAGACAGAACTGTGTGAGTGGTCAGAGTCCAAGATTTATAAGCTGTAAGGTGAAATGGCAAACTGCAAAAAGAGCATCTGGAGGTTTTGAAGGGTGGAGCTTTATTTTAGCAATTCTTCTTTTATTGCTTTTCAGGCTGAAGAATGAGGTAATTTGACAAGACTGTTTTTATTGTAGTTAGGGAAGGGGAACATTGTAAATTCATGTAACGCTGTCCAGCGTGAGGCTGTATTTCTATAAATAAGCCTTCAGCATCTTGCAGTCTCCTGAGCTGGTAGTTGCCTTGAAGGAGCAACATTAAGTGTATTTGTTATGATAATATGACTGGTAGGTGTGCAAGACTCGTTCCCATTATTCCTGCAGTGATCAAAGTAGCTTCAAAGGCACCAAAATGTTGAGTTGACCCTCTGTCCCTGCCTCCCCTGAAAGGCAAACAATTGCAAGTCTGTTTGTGGCTTCTGGCTCCAGATGCAAACCATTTTAGATCCAGTGGATAACTGAAAGATAAAACCACTCTACCATAACCAGCCAATAATACTGGACTCCTGTTTTCACAACAGTGCCCTATTGAAACTAACACTTTTTTTCTCTAAGCTTGACTCAGCGTTTTAGTCCCAGAAGACAAGACAGCATCTCGGTGCTCTTTGTTTGCACAGCAGTGCTAAAAGTAGATGACTCTTCAGTGCAGGGCAGACAATTTGAGCCATGTCTGCTCAATAAACTAATTTTAAATGGAGATATTTTTAGAAAGCATCAATACTCACAGCCAAACTACCCAATTACATAACTGTGCTTATCTTTCTTCACCAGTAATCAATTCCTATTATTAGACAGACTTCTTTTTTTTTCACTTGTGCTGTCCTTTGTACTTAGCTGGAAGGAGCTAGGAGCTCTTTCAGGAGCGTGGTTACATACATGTTGCAAAAGGGATGAGTTTCCCCTGGGGGGGATTAAACTGAAGCAGCAGTGTTGGTAGAAGCTGGAGATCACTGACTGGGTTGTGTTCCCTGCTGCTGTGCAGCGAACGCTTCGCTCCTTACACTTCATCTTTGCCTTAGAAGGTGGAAGAAGCCCGAGCAGGGGGATGTATGGGCAGTATTACCCCAGCAGTGTTTCTGTGCCTGGGGAAGAGCAGCTGGTGGGTGGTGAGGCAAAGGAGGTGCAGAGGTGTGTGGAGCTGTGTGTTCACTGGCAGCTCTCGGAGAGCGGCGGGGGAAAAATGCAGCTTTGAAATCGGATTTGTGTGACTCGAGTATTTCTGGTGGAAAGCAGCTTGCAGTGGAATGAGAGCTTACACTTCTGTGTTATTACCTTCTCAGCTGCTATCAGGGGTACCTGAGATATGTTACAGGAAGATTTTCAGTGTAGTTTTTTTTAATTCAAAGATTTATTTTTTTTTCTTGCTCTGTGGCTTGGGGGGAAGGGGGTTTGTCAAGCTCACTTTCAATAACCAGTCTCTGCTGCTACTTCACCTGCTTAGGTTTGATTCCCTGCACCCAGCCACAAACTGATGTCTTTGCAGCCTTTAATGATCAGGTGTCTTTCCACTCTGAGGTCCTCTGTACAGAAAGCACAGAGATAGGAACAGAATTTGCTTGCTTTTTTTTTTTTTCATTTTCCTTACCTGCATCTTTCCATTTCCCTTTCCACTGTTCTTCCCCATCTCATAGTGCAACTAAAGTCTGAACTCCAAGCTGTGGGAAGGGGAGGTGAGATGGTAGCTGACTCTCCAGGCAAGCTCACAGCTTCACCCTCCTCTGACTTAGGAGGCTTCTGGTCAATGCAGTGAGCTTGTAGTGGCTTTTTTACCGATTGACCTGCACAGAACCAGTGCAATCATGTGATGCTGGACCACGGAATGATAATGATGACCAGCTCTGAGCTGTAGGTGATGGTGTGACAAATGGAGATGTCATATTACCAGTCTTCCCTTACAGAGGCCATTCTGAAGAGTTGTTCAGAACTGGGTGACTGTTTCTCACCATTGGCCAGAGCAGTTTGAAGCCAGCAGCCTCTTGCCCTATGAGACGTGGCTGTCACCAGAGCTGCTTTCTTCTGGGAAAATTCCCATGGACACCTGCCCGCTCGGCGTCACTGCCAGAAAATGTCCTTGCAGCCATTGCTCAGCCTCCTGAAGTTCTGCTCTGTTTCCCAGGTCTTTCGGAGTCGTGCTGTGGGAGATCGCGACGCTAGCGGAGCAGCCCTACCAGGGCATGACCAACGAGCAGGTGCTGCGCTTTGTGATGGAAGGAGGGCTGCTGGAGAAACCAGACAACTGTCCTGACATGCTGTAAGTGTCAGCAGCTCCCTCTGTTCTCAGTGCATGGCTTCTTCTCCCTCAGCCCTCCAGGGTCCTCTTCTGCCCTGGCTACCCTGGGAAGGGCTACAGATGAGGGGCAGTATGTGAAGTGCTGCTTGAACAGTCTCTGTCAGTCCAGTACTTTATAGTGGTCAGGCATACCAGGAAACACCTTCACCTGTGGCCACAATCTCCCTTTGGGCTATCTCCTCTAGCAAGGAAACAAAGCCCAGTCTTTGTGTTCCTGAATAAAATTAGACTCAATAAAAGGTCGCAAGTGGCATTTGCTACGGTGGAAGACTTTGTGCCTAAATCTTGTCTCTTCTGATTAAAGTAATTGTGTTGAGTGTAAAGAGAAATAAGAGGCTAGGACGAGCGGAAAGGTATTGTGCCATACTCTGTGGAATTCAACATTTTCATTCAGCATGCAGAGAAATGTACTGTTCCTTTGTCTGTAGCAGCACTGGATCTGCTCTTCCAGACACAGCGCTCATCACGTTGAGATAAACAGATCTCCCCTGCCAACAGTTCCCTTTCCCGTGAGCACAGAAAGCAGCTCTCAGAAAAACCTTTGCCCACCCCTAGAATCAATAGGGAGCCTTGTAGCAGTGCAAGGCAGGCTTCAGATTTGAGCTTTACATTGTTGAAATGCTTCTGCTGGCTTTTGTGTGCAGCAGTTTCGGTCGTTCAGACTTCACGACTTTGATATACTTCCCAAACTGGCTTTTGGGAAGGAAATACTGCGTCTTGCCCTTATTGAAATTTGCTGGGAGGCCCACAGAGGGGATACAATCACTTAAGGGCCTCAGCTGCTTGGGATTCTTAGGAAAAGAGCTTTTTTGGCTGGAGCGCTGGCTTTGGTTTCAGATGACAGGCTGTGTTGTTTTGTTGTTTGAGGGGGGTGGGTGGTATATGCAGGGGGAGGTGTAGCTGCCATGTGATGCCTCAGTTTCACATTCTTTCCCTTCCACGATGCTGTGGAGAATTTCTGGCAGTCAGATTGACTGGAGATTGTTTAACGTGGTCAGAGCTGTGTAATGGGGGAGGAACGGGGTGTGTGAAGGGGCCCACTCCCCAAATCCACAGGCTTCAAAACACCTCTAGAATGAGAAGAAACTGCAGGAGATCCAGCATTAGGAATTCCCCGCCAGCCTGGGCGTGTGTGCTGTGAACAGGGGGACAGGAGGGGAGCTGTGGTGAGCAGGTCTCTGCAGCCCACCTGGCCCCTTCTCCCTCCTCAGAGATACTCCTCTGCTTGCTGGTTGGTGTTGGATGAATCCATTTCCAGGGTAACTGGCTTGTGAGATGGGAGAACCTGGTTAATATCTGCCAGGGCAAATCTTTGCACCAGTGTATAAACAGCAAAGATGGGGTTTGTGCTTATTTTCACAAAGAAGTTGTTCACACGTAGTTGTGGCCACCAAGACTTTAGACTGACGTTGCAGAGGCACAGAATAAAATAAAAAATCCTTAGAATCTAGCCACTTCTCTCCATCAGAACAATGAACAGGGCTGAACTCAGAACTAAGGCACAGCCAGTTTAGTGGTGGTTTGGTTTTTCTGATGCAATTGTGAATAAAGCAACCTGATACTGTCCAAAATACTAAATAAGAAAAATAATATATTTTTTAATTAATTTATTGACCTTAGAAGCTCATTGTGACTTCCTTTAGCTTGTCCTGCCTTAATATTAGGACAGACACCCAAGTCTGCTGAAACTCTGAGAGCTTGTTGTAGGACTGACAGTAGACAGCTCCAAATCTTCACCTTTGTTCCATGCACGAGTTGTCACTCAGAGATCCATTTTGCATTACTCAGGTGCTTTTTTCTTCACATTTTTTCACTTCTTTCCCTGTTTTCCATCCTGTTTGCCCAAGATGCTGTAGAGATGCTGGGCAATGCTTGGAAACCTGACAACTGCTGCCAGTCTTGAACCTCTCACGTGTGGCTGCTGACAGGCAGGGAGCTGGTCTATAGGCAGAGCTTCTCTCCCCGCTCCAGCTGTGTGATAATCTGCTTCTCAGCACCAGATCTAGCAGGAAAACACCAAATGGATAGAAAGGTGCTGTAATGGAGCTGCAAAGAGCCCTGAAATTGCTTATGGCTCTTGCCCTGCATCCCCGTGTTTCAGGCAGCTGCTTTCTGAAGGACTTTGTGAAACCTTTTGTAAAAGGCTTGTCCTCTTTTTTGTGGAGGTTGCTGAAAGATTCTGTTTAAAGACAGATTTCTTGGCACGTCTGTGCCAGTGGAACTTGGTACTGCCTGACAGCAAGTGAGAAGGGGAGCCAGAAACTGCACTTCTGTGTCTCATGTGGTGGGCTACAAATGCAGAGATACTTATTTCTGTTAATTAGTTGGAAACTACTGAAATTATGGGCAGAACACAGTTACCTTTGTAGAGAGAGGGGAGTGTGTGACATGCAGAGACCTCCAGAACAGGTGGAGGAGGTGGACTGCTGTGGGGAAGTGTAGATGAGACTAGAGAGAAGAATCCTGCTGCAACTGTCACCCCATCTCCTATTTTTAACCCCGCAGATGAGGGGAGTGTTGCCACAGCCCTGCACCCTCCCAGCACACAGCAGCCTGCACAGGGGCCTCTCTTTGCCCCCCCAGCACTCCACGGAGCAGGCACTGGGATGTCCCCTCTCTGCCCAGCCTACAGGGCAGTGCTCAGTGCTGGGCTACCCCCTGACAGCAGGGAGGCAGCAGCTTTAGGTGGCTCCTTCTGCCCACAGCTCGGCCCAGTCGGGTGCTTGCACAGAGGGGGTTTCTCAGCACAGTTGTGGTGTGGGGAGGTGGCAAATCCCTGTGGAAGGGCTGAGCACCGAGGGGATGGTATTTCTAGAGGCTTTTTACTCTTACACAGGGTGAAACAAGACTCAGTTCTGTTTATGCTACACCCTCTTGGCATAGTTTGCATGGTTTTACAGACAGAGCTATGCACTGAGACAGATGGTTCAGCACGACGGTGCCAGGAGAAGCTTTGCTGTTTTTCTCCCTTCCTGTGTGCTGAGCTGTGGGTGTGTGTCCTGCCATTGTTCCGCAGGTGCTGGCTGCCTGGCAAGAAGGTTGGTTATAGCTGAAGCTCTCAGTGTGTTCCCGTGGGGCTTTTAAAAGTTGAGGAGGCTGGAATTCCACTGTTTTTGCAGCAGAATTGCTTCCCCCATACTTGTTGTAGATGACTAGGCTATTTACACCTTGCTGGTTTGCTCCTGGGAGCAGGGTCTGCTGTGCAGAGGTAGTGTCAGCATCCAGCAGCACCAAACAGGAGAGGGCCTTTCACTGACCCCACCAAATTAACTCTGGTGCAAAACACAAACGCACGCTCCAATGGCATGCAGCTCCTATAGGAACTTTCCATTTAATTTCCTTTATTTTTAGTGTCTCAGGGCACAAAGTAACTCTGTTCCTGCTCAGTTCTTTGAGCAAAAGATGCACGAGATGGATTCTGGCTGTTCCATGACAGTGCCTCCAGCTTCCCTGAGCTCACTTGCCACCAGTCAGGAACATACTTAATAAAACTGCTCAGGTTGTATTAACAGCCTGTAAATTCTTCCATTGTCTACTGGAAAGGGTTTTTCTTGTCCAAGATAATGTAAACAAGGTCTTTGAACCCACAGAGTAAAAAAGAAAAAAAAAATCCTTTTATGGGAACTCTGTAGGGTTTTTATATCTGGAGTGGCTTAAAAGAAACATCACATGTCCTTGTTTGTGCTGATGTCACATGCATTACTCCACTGCTTGTGGTATCTCCTTAGCATTGCCCTTAGGCCTCAGGGCACAGCGCCAGCGAATATCCAGTGTTCTTGGCTCCAGCTAATGCTTCTATTCAGGGACACAGCAGTCAGCTGGAAAGGAAACAGCAATGAAGTAACAGAAATGGATTTTATATATTTATGTCTCAAGCTTTCCCCCTGGTTTGGGGGTGAGGGTATAGAGCAGTTTTATAGCTTGGCTTCACTTTCGCTATGGAAGACTCATTTTTCAAGGCTGAAAACCAAGCAATAGTTGCAGAGTGTTTCTGTGTCTACGTGCCTGGTACAGCACCGAGTGCTCAGGGAGTTCTCCCAGCACAGACTGGTTTTGCCAACTCTTTTTTAGGTGTCACAAGGCCGTGCTCAGGTGGCTGACTGTTGTTCATGCAGAGTTGAGCCAGCTGAGCTCTAACAGGAACATTTGTGACTTCACATGCACTTGAGTTGATGGCTTTTGTTTGGGTTGAAGCGCTCTCAGCAGTGTTTGCATCCCAAACACAGCAGCTTTTCCCGCTCCTGGCTGGTTCACAGCAGCTGAGAACATGGGAGAGTGTTTCCCAAGGAGCAAGTTCCTGGGGCAGGGGATTTCTTTGCTTTGGTTTTGTTTCAGGCCAGGGTTCCCAGACTGTCTGGACCCTGCTGTGGGCAGCAATGCTCAGCAGCAGGCTTTGGAGTCCAGCGTTTTCCAGCCCTGCTGGAAGGTTTGTTCTTGAGCAGGGAGTATGGAGACATTCAGACATTACCCTGTGATGCATTGAGATGCTACTCAGAAAATGAGTGAATTTGTGTTGATTTGGTTTTCTCTCATTTATTTTTAAACTATAAAATAAAATAATTGTACACCCTGCTGCAGAGTTCAACTGCTGGCAGGGCACAAGGCAGGGAGAAGTAACTGAAGTGTAAAGTAGAATTGCTTGCTTACTATCCGAAAATCTGTGGGAGTTGGGAAAATGGTGACATTGATTTATGGACTCAAAACAAAAAGTTGAGGTGACCTGGCTATAGTCTTAGGCAGGAAGGCTGGCAGAGCTGGGGAAACTGCCACTGGATCAGGCTGCTGGCCAGGCAGGGGAAGGGACAGTGCTGGAAGGTGAGTCAGAGATGTGAAGGATTCTCCAGTACGTTATCCAAAGTGAAAGGTTGGCTTTGGGTTTGTGTTTTGGGTTGGTTTTAGATCCATTCTTATTCTAGCATAGGAAATAGTAGTTTTGGCCAGTGGAGACTTCCTACACAGAGTGTTTCTCTGAGTACTGTGTACACACAGCATGGGCTCAGAGAATTCATATTCCTTTTCTTATTTAAATTTGCCCCATGACTCGTGTGCTGTTAACAGAAGATGCCCCTCCTCCGCCGAGGGTGAAATCCTCTGGTGTTGTGTGTACAGCTCAGGGCGATCTCTCAGGAATATCCAGTGTTGCTGTGTCATGGAAATGCTGTTTTCATTATGTAGTGTTGCCGTTTGGTTTTGTGGTTTTGTTTTGCCAGCATGGGACGTTGTACAGCTCCAGTCAGGGGTGTGCTCAAAGAGATGATCTCACACTCCATCAAATAGTAACGTGTCCCTGGCCGAAAATGAAAACAACGTCAGCTTAAAATAAAAGATCAGAGCATGTCTTTGAGGTTGACAAATGTCTTTTGGGGATTATAGTTAATTTTACTGTAAATGTTATATTTCAAGGGGAAAAAAAAAAAAGCAGTGCTTTACCTGGTGTGAAATTCCCATTTTAACTTTCTCCGATGCAGTTTCGCTAAGGTGGGGATTGGTTGGGTGAAAAAGGTACCCTGAGAGGCACTGTCGTGGAGCTGTACGGTGAGATTTCAGAGGGAAATGAAATACCAAGTCAGAACAAAGTAGGAAATGCTTCTGGGTGGCAGGTACCTATGAGGCTGTTACAGGCAAGTGTGTGGAGCAGGTTGGGTTAGGAGCTACAGAAGTAAATCAGTGATTAGAGAGAAGGTTGAAATGTGACAGGGGTCTCAGCCTGTGCAGGTTCTGTCCTTTCTCTGCCATCTGGGAAGGACTCTAGTGCTGCTTGGTTCAGTCAGAGCGGGTCAGGCTCCTGGTAACTGGTTTGCTGTTTCCTGCCCAGGTTCGAGCTGATGCGCATGTGCTGGCAGTACAACCCAAAAATGAGGCCCTCCTTCCTGGAAATCATCGGTAGCATTAAAGACGAGCTGGATCCAGCCTTCAAAGAGGTCTCCTTCTTCTACAGCGAAGAGAACAAGCCTCCGGACACAGAGGAGCTCGACCTGGAGACTGAAAACATGGAGAGCATTCCTTTAGATCCCTCCTCCACCCTCCAACCCACTGACAAGCACTCAGGACACAAAGCGGAGAACGGCCCGGGCGTGGTGGTGCTCCGGGCCAGCTTCGAGGAGAGGCAGCCCTACGCGCACATGAACGGGGGCCGCAAGAACGAGAGGGCTCTGCCCCTGCCCCAGTCCTCGGCCTGCTGATCCCTGGGGCCGCGGCCTCGCGACACGGAGGAACGCCTGCGGCGGGGGGGGGAAGGAAGCAAGGAAATTACAATAGATTCAAAACGCCTACTGTACCTCAGTGGATCTTCAGAACTGCCATAGCTGCACTTGGGAGAACCCTTTTTTCAGTCGACAAGTTCCCCTCTTCTTCTTTTTTTCAATATGCAAGGTGTTTGTTTCAGCAAAGGACTCCGCTCACGGGGCACACAGTCGGCCTTTCAAACTAATGTTAACACTTAATAGCAACAGAAAACTTGAGGTCTGATGTCTCTTCTCTCTCTCTCTCTTTCTCTCCTCTCTCTTCTTCCTCTTTCTCTCTGTCTCTCTCTTTGCTTCATAATGGGAAACATATCTGTGTGCAAGTTCAACCGTACAGCACTTTTATCAGATCAAAGATATCGCAGGCCAGGTGGCTCCCGGTACCCTGCAGGCACCTGCCTAACACTGTAGGTCTTTATATAAAAAAAGAGAAAAACAAAAAAAACAAACAAATGAAAAAACACAAAAAAAAAACTAAACTAAAAAAGACTGGATTTTTAATGTTGCTCTTTAATCTTTTTAGGAACACGTAAAAGAATCCAAAAGGGCCATCATTCGTCCAAGGTTGTTACCATTGTCAACGCTGCCAAATTTTGCCAAAAAAAGAAAAAAAAGAACTCTTTTGTTTTAGTTTTGGGGTTATTTTTGGTGTTGTTGTTTTGGGGTTTTTTCTGTAGGTGTGGAAGGAGCACAGTAATCAACTGCTCTGTTTCAGAGATCCTGCCCAATACATTCTATTCAACCATACACTGGTATTTAAAAAAAAAAAAAAAAAAAAAGAATTAAAAATCAAATTGTCTAGATCTGTTTTCAAAACTGGACAAAATGTGAGCGATTTTGTTTTGGGGTTTTTTTTTTCTTTTGATGGAGAAGATAAAAGGGATGGGGTTACAAAACAGCCCTCCCTCCACCCCTCTCCCATCCCAGTGAATTCTGGACAAAACTGGCAGTGGTGAGCTAAACAAACACGTGTATTTTGTACAAAAACCAAGTCAACCGCACGCCAAAAAGGAAGGAGGAGAATGAGGGGCCGAGCTCGCGGCCCGCGAGGAACAGAGCTCCTAGAAACACAGTGGAGAAGACAAAACAAAAGCTGTAACCGGATTCAAGTCTCTGATGCTTTGTTGACCTTTTCTCTTTATTATTAAGACTTCTCGAAGGGTCTTGCAGTTCTATGTTAGACCATGGATCATTTGCATACACATTGTCTTTTGTGTCACTTTTATAACTTTTTTACGGTTCAGATACTCATCTATATGTCTGTACAGAAAAAAGCTGCTATTTTTTTTGTTCTTTATCTTTGTGGATTTAATCTATGAGAACCTTCAGGTCTGCCCTCCTTCCCTCCCCTCCCTCCCCACTTCAGCAAATTTTCTTATGCTTTGTACTATAGTGTGTAACTTTTACTTCCTCCTTCCCAGTAACTGATACCTTTCATATGATTTGCCATGAACTGTTTAATGCCTTTTTATAAATACATTTCCTCTTTTTTTTTTTTTTTTTTTTTTTTCTCCATTAGTTGTTTTACAGCATCTTGGCTGTGTGGGCTACAGGGCTTATGAGGGGGACGTGGAGAACGAAGGGACGCTCCACACAGAAACACTCCAGCAGTGCTGTGGTGTGGTGTTTTTGAACCCCCAGTTTTCCTTCCTTCCCAGTAACCTCTGCCCAGGCAGCAGCGAGTCTCTTACAGTGCAAGGCATGATACAAACTCAGGTCAGAAAAACAAGGTTAACTATTTAGTACATTCTCGTTCAGTGTTGATATTCATTGTTGTCTAAGGGTCCTACCCCTCCTTCTCTCCCCGCTTGTTTTGGCTATGGCACACATCCACCCACCCATCCCCACACAGACACACACATCTATATGTATTTTATTTTTATTTGTTGGGTACAACAGCAGACACCAGGCTTTTGGGTCACTGATCTTTAGAGAGACTATTTAACCCTTCCACCCTGTGAGCAAGAGCTATACCAGTTGCAGCTGGTGATGCTGGGCATTCTTAGGGTGGCCACTGAACACCTGGCTCCAGCAAACCCCAGCTCTTCACCTCCCTCAGGAGGAATGGAAGCCCTTTGTGGAGGGCACCCCGGGCTGCACCTTGCACCCCTGCTAAAAAAAAACAACAAAACCAACCCCCACACACACACACCATTTCCACAGGGCTGGGTGGAAAGCCTGGAGCTGGGGCCAGTGGCTTGGCCAGCAAACAGTTAAGTGTTGGCAGCTATGGAACCTGTACAAGTACCAGCTTGTTGCTTAAATCACAAGACCAAACCTCAGAACAAAAGAACAGAGTAAACTTGTTTGTTCATTGCAGGAGCCTTGGTGCAAGGGGAAGGAGGGGGCATCAGAACAGCCAAGGAGTCTACCAGTTGCTCATCTTGTGTTAGTTACAGCACCTAAGCCTTTGTTTAGCACTGATCCAACCAAATGATGGCAGTGAAGAGGTGGTTCTGGGATGGAAACGTTTAAATCTTCTGAGTAAGAACAAAGAATTAAAATATACTGATTGCTAGTTTTGACTGGAGATTTTAAAAAGTTTGTAGTGCTTTTTGCTTGTGTAGTTTAGGTCCCATTATCTTCTCTTGCCTCTGTCCCATAGTTATTTTTTCCCTTTTAAAAGTGAAAAAGACAAAAAAGTTAATTAAGAAGGTATTCTATGTAGGATTTTTTATTTATTTTTGTGATATCAGTTTAAATCACTGTAGAGATGCCCCATAATAAATTTAAATACCGAGATAAGGGTTTTTGAGTATGACAGGGGGACAGTTTTTGATTATTTTTTTTTTTTTCAAACATTTATCTACCTCACTCTTATTTTTTTATATGTGTGTATATAAAAAAAATACATCTCACATTTCTCAGCAGCCAATAAATGCCGTTGATACTGGTAACCTCTCACTCCATATACCACATGCTCTAGGTTCTGGAGGGGAACAGTCACTGCTTGTCCCAAAGGCTCACTACAGAATATTTGCTTCAATTCCAAGGAATTTCTCCAATTTTTTTTTTTGGTTCCTATTTGTTATTGTGAGGAGAAATCCAAGAGTTGTCTGACTTAGAGTGGCCATTCTTTAGGGAAACACAAAAGCTTGTTGATGTGCTGTCATGGCAGTCCTCGGGTCAGCAGCAAAATGCTGCATCTTTAGAGGAGCAGAGACCTGGCAGGAGGACTTCACATTAGGATGAAATCTGGTACAGAACTCATTAAGTGCAGCGTTTGAAGGTCTGGAGGGTACTTGGAGTAGAGGGAATGATCTGTCTGTCCTGTAGAATGGGCTAAGTCACTGCTGCTGCGTTTTCCTCAGATGCCACAAGCACCAAAAGACATTTGGCTGAGTCAGCCCCTAACAATCAATTGGCTCGTCCAGCATCAGCACTGCTTCCTTCACCAAAAACCAGTGACCGGTCCTGGCACAGGCTGCCTGGTGATACTGCTGCATCGAGTTTACAGCTTTGGGCCTTTGCTGCTTCTGTTTGATGAGAGCACTGATGTTTTTAATTTTTTTTTTCCTTTTTTTTCTTCTCAAAACTAACATTGACTTGCTTTATTTTAATGTGCCAGTAAAAATGCAGTTCCCTTTTCTTCCCCTGTTTATATGCTTCATAACTGTGGATTCTGATGGACCAGCCATCAAATTTTAACTGCCCTCTGACAGCGTGTAACTGGTTTACAAGCACACAGGACTAACACGAGCTTGCCATCAACTTGATGTATAATGTTTCTCTTTTTCCAGCTCTGGCAGCTGTTTTGTGCAGGTGTTGGTTGTGGTATCTGAGTAATGTGGTGGTGCTTGGCTGCTTCGAGCTGTAGAATACACAGCACTGTGGTTAACTACCACAGTTTGTTTTTGGAGGGATTGCTTCTCTGTAGCCTTGAGAAACCAGCAAAATTTAAAGGGTTTTTTTTATGAGGTTGTTTTGGTTTCCCATCTTTTTATTGGGTTCCCGTGACCTTTTGGTGCAGTGGCTCTTCCCCTCTCTTGCACATATTGATTACCACAACTGGAGATCCTCAGATCTTTCAGCTGGCTAGGAGGGTTTTGTTAAAACTGTCCAAGTTAATGGTTATTCTAAGTGTATGTAGGTGGTTTTAAAATGCATTAGGAAGAAACACTAACAACTTAGCACCCATCATGAAAAGCATTTCAAAAAGCACTTGGGTAGAAGACAGTCACGTGGCATCACGTGCACCTGCGTGGTGACAGTCAGCTCTCCTGGACCAAACCACCTTCATGATACCATTGTGTTCTGTGTTTGCAATTCAAGCTTAATTCCCTTTTTTGTTCTGTTTGTTTCCATAGCTTTTTTTGTTGTTGTTGTTGTGTTTTGTGCTTTTTTGAATAGCTTTATTCACATGGGTTTTTCATGCAGACTTCCCTTGGACAGTAAATCAAGTTGTTTGTGCATGTGAACAACTGAGAATTAATGTTGGCTTGATAGAGTCATAATATGGTTTGTAATGTTGTTCTTCCCTGAGACCACTGGCTTGTCTGGTATGGAAAATTTATTTAGAACTTCAGCTGTGTTTGAATAAAGTTAAAGTAATCCAGTTTGTTTATAAATTAAAAACAAAAGCCCACCCAGCCCTGAAAACCAGCATTTTGACAAATGGTCCCAAGCTGTTGGATGCAGCAGGAGCAGCAGTTGGCCGGGGTGCTCCCCTGGCTCGCAGTGAGAGCTGCTGGGTGCCACAGAAGGTGCTCTGGTGGCCTGGGAATGTGGCTGCTGCATAAACACCGAGTGTCAGCTGCATGGTGCCAACTCAGATGCTCTGTGGGGAGTGCTAGAGGCAGAAGCTGAGTGTGATGGAAGGTGTGGGGCTGGCCAGGCTCACCCAGGCTTTCTCAGCGTGCTGCCTCTGCTCTGAAGCTGGTTTAAGGGATGTTGTGATTCCGGGTGTGTTCGCACTGATGCTCCTCTTGGTCTTTAACAACAAAGGAAAAACAAGCCCAGTTTTCCCAGGTGGAACTGCTGTCGGGTCCTCTGGGAACTGCTGAGGGGTGTTTGGTACAATCTGAGTCTAAGTGAACACACTCCTGTTGGTATAACTCCATACATATATATCTATATATACATAGATGTATCTGCATATGTATGTCTATAATATAGATATATATACTTAAACCCTTTTCATTCCATTAGTGCAAGTAACACTTGTTTCCTGTTATTCTTACATTGTTTGTCAACCATGTATTTAATCACTGGGCTGAACAACAATGGAGGAAGGTGCAAGGGATCCACTCCTTACTAACCAGTGATCCAAGCCAGATATTGCAACGTAACCCGTGAGTAGTCGTGCGGACAAGAATGGCAGAACCATGTGTAGAAACAACACTAGTGGCCAGGGGTGCTGAAGATACAGAACTAAAACAGGCAGGAGGGCTTCGAAGGATCCCTCAGTTCAGAAGCTGGTTGCTCAGGGATGATGAGTGGCCTGTGAAATTGAGCACAGCCAGGTCAATCCGAATTGAGGAGTGTTTGTGTGAAGCTGAGGATACGGCGGTGGGTGTTTACAGAGACACGGGGCTTGGCAGAAGCTTGAGGGAGTTTCCTGAGCATAGTACACAGGGACAGTGTCCGAGCTCAGGTGTCACAGTTGTGACTGTTGGTACTTGTAAATAAACCTCTGGAATTTCCAGCTGGAGTGGTACAGTCATTAACAGGAGTTGAAGGGTGGTTGTCAGCAGTCAGTATGAACCGGTCTCAACTTGCAGTTGGTCTGTTTTGCAAGTACCTGAAGACTATCACTAGTTTGTGTGTGTGCATGTGTGTGTGTGCGCTCATCTTTTTTTTTTTTTTTAATTATTTTTTTCTATTTTTTATTATTATTTGTATGTGTTCTGTTGATTAGTAACCATTAGCATTTTCAATAGGGCTTTAAGTCCAGTAGATTACGGGTAGTCAGTTGACAAAGATCTGGTTTACAAGAACTAATTAAATGTTTCATTGCATTTTCTAAGTACATAGAATAATTTTATAAAGCGTTTGTAGTTTATAAATGCCTAAACTATAATTTAAGGGCACTTTTCCGTGTCAGTGTATGGGTGTGTCTGTATGTGCTCAGTTCTTTTTGATGGTACCAGTTTACTAGCTAGCTTTACAATATGCCAAAAAGGATCACTAACTTGTCCATTCACGGCGTGTCCCTCTCCCCCTACCCGCCCGAGCTGTGTGTCCCAGTACAGAGGAGAGAGGAGTTGGGGAAATGTTCTGTATCTTCAGTATCCTGGTCTTCCAGAGCCCTCTGGTTGGGGTGGGATCATCTTAACTGGTCATTTCGCTTTGCTGTCTAGGGCAGTTAATGGATTGTGGGAACCTCACTGGTCGGGGAAACAGAACGGGTTTTGCTGCTACCCAGTCTCACGTGTGCTGGTCAGTACCTGCTTATGGTGGCCTTGTGGTTTGAAGGAAGCGACTGTCTGAGAGAAAGAGGGAAGACAGTTTTCATAATGACCATTGCAGAACTGTTGGCAGATTTCTTATCACTTTGAAAGCTTGTTTGCAGCCTCTAAAGATGTGGAGCAGAATTGGAAGCTTTGTTGAAATGAGCAAGGCAGGGTCCCTATTTATTTTTATTTAAGAATATTGACGATCCCTCCCACCTCACTCCCCCGATTGGACTGTGACCACATTGCTGAAGGGTTCTGATGATTTAGACACTGTTTAAACATAGTCTCTTCTGTTTTCTGAACCAGTGAGGTTTGAGATGAAAGGATTGGCCAGAGTTTGTCTACCTCTGGGACAAAAACAAAACTAGGAAGTGCTAAGGAATGGATGCAGTTGCAAATACAACATTTTCCGATTTTTCTTGTTTCAATTTTTTTAAGAGAAAAATTAAACAATAACATGGCCAATTTATTACAGAAAAAGACTTGCTGTGTATAAATTATTCCTAAAGAAATTCCTGTGTTTATATTAAAATGAATCAGTAGATAAAAAAAAAAAAATTCAAAATGTTTTTGTATATTCTGTTGTAAGAATTTATTCCTGTTATTGCGATATACTCGGGATTCTTTACATTATGAAAAGAAGAAACTTTGTCTATTTTGAATGGCTGAAGCTAAGGCTCCTTTAGTTTCTCTTACTCTGCTTTTTTCTAGTAGTTTCAGTACTACATGATTTAAGTTAAATAAAAGAATTCTGTATGCATTTGCCTGGTTCTGACTTTGTTGCTCCTTATGCGAAGCAAGTGCAGGTTGGAGAACTCAGAGTAGATCTCTGGTTTTCTTCAGCTCTTTCTGGCTGTATTTAGTTGAGCTAATTTGAATGTATCTCAGTAGAGACCAGTACTGACATTATGTTGTGTTGAAATCAAAACATAATTTTCATCCAGTCACACCGAGCTTGTGGACCCTCTCCTGAAGGGACTGAGTCCTGTTTGCAGTAGGGTAGTTCCCTTCAGAAAGGTAAGATTATTTATTTCTTTATTTGCAGAAACCCTGCATATTCCCCCTCACAGCCATTGACAGATGAGGCACTCAGCCACTCTGTGCTTAGCAGTTTCTGTCATGGTCATTGGAAAAGACAGCAGCAAGAAAACCATCGTTTCCTTGGTGTTTGCAGTTCCTGTGACTCTCGTCATCAAAACATTGGCTGACATAAGGCAGGCTGGTGGCCCAGAGCTTCACCAGCTGTCCATGCTGTTAGGGTTGCCTGTTGTCTTCCTTGTGGTGCTTGAGGAACGGGTGCTTGTTTCTCTGGAGAGATCCCAGATGTCCAGCTGAAGCTGCTGCTGACCTGTTTCAGTGACTGATGTTGAAAACTACCTGCTAATTCTATCTTACCCCTGTCTGGCATGGTAACTGGCAAGATTATCAGAGAGCAAGCACTGCCATTGCCTGTGTGCTGGCAAACTCAGTCACACCCAGTGTTCTGGTGCAGTGCTGTGTGTAGCAGTGTCTTGAGATGTGGGGTGATCTGCACTGTCCCGTTCTGAGCTGGTCAGTTTGGGATCTCAGGTGGTTCCTGTTTTACAAGTAACATCACGTGCCCCTGCTCAGCCCCTCAGCAACTGCTTCTCCTGGGACAAGGTAACTGGTGCTGGAGTCCCTGAGGAGCTGTGAGGTGGACAGTGCTGACAGACTGCTGCCTTCATGCTGTGCTCTGGAAGGACTGTGATGTTTTCCACTGGGAAGTTGGGGTAAGTGGTGTTTTCACATAGAGTGTCACAGTTCCTGCTGGATTCTAGCTTTTTCTTCTAAGTCACCCTGGGCTCTTAACCTACTTCTGATGTGGAAACTGGCATTTGGAATAGGTCACTTAGGAGATAGTTGTGAAACTTCACATAACAGGACCCCTACCTGTGTTTTGTTTCCCCCATTTTTTTTATGTGGGAACTGTGAACTCTCTCTGGACTTGTGCAGGGGCTGAGGGAGACCTCTCTTACATCCATCCCATCCTGGATATCCTCACAGCTGTAAGCATCCCTCTTGGTTCAGCAATTCTTAATGTCTTTTGAAGCATCACAACTGGGATTAAAGCATCTAAAATGTTTTAAGGCCAGTTTCACAACCATATCATTGTTAGCAATACAGACTGGCAATCCTGTGGTTTTTCTCTCAGGCATTTTACACCAAAGAGAGATGTAAAGAGATGTTCAGTTTTGTAAGGAAATTTCACTGAAAATAACACAGAATATAAAATGCTTTATGGAGAGATGTTAAATAATCTTTAGATTTGCTTCATTTAAGAGGTAATTGCATTCTAAGAAATGCTCATTTTTTCCTTCTGTGATCCATCTCACTCTCTTCCCCACACTGTCTTAACATTTCTAAGATAATTGTCTGTAATGCTTTTCCTAGAAAGTCTGCTGTTACTGCTTTGGATAATGGAGGCACATGGATGAAAGCTGCTCTTCCATTGCCATAATACAGAGAAGTGTAGTAGGTGTAATCACAGATATACCTGCAATATTCAGAACAAAACAAAACCAGAAACCTGGATTAAGGAACAGTAAACTCTGATTAAATAGTCTTTAAGTAGCCAAACCAAATTTGGTTTATGAAATTATTAAAAACATATTTGCTTAGTGAATAAAGGAAATGCTGAAATGAACCAGGTCAGAGAAGCAAATATTCCTTACATGATGGTTTGCTTTCTCAGCCATCCAGAAGGACCTTTAAATGAAACAACTAAAAAATAAGATTACAAGGCAGTCATTGTTTTCTAGACTTCTAGAAGCTTCTGTGAGATAGGGTAGGTAACAGCCCACTGGCACTACAACCATGGAATAGAGTTTTTGGTGCAAGTTACACAGTCACACCATCTGGAGGGGATTTTTTCTTATCACCTAACCTCACAACTTGCAGGTGCAAATCCTGAAACTGAGGCCCAAGATGAACTAACTCTTATTTTTTAACAGTGAGGCCATTTATTGTTTCCTTTGCCTTTTAAATGAAGACTAGCATAATAACAAATTGCTTCAGTACTACTGAAACACATAATGAGATCACAGAGATGGTTCTAAAGGTGCCTGTAATTGCTCTGTTCTTCAGTGTGTGTATTTACATTTTGTATCCCTCCCAGCTGGGAAAAATAGATTAAAATCTGCTCCTAGTCAGTATTGCTTTCAGACTTTTAATAGCTTGGGTTTAGTAGGTCTGTTAGTCACAGAGTGTGCAGTGTTGAAACTTGTTTCTTTTGGAATTTACAAATCCATGGAAAAAGATCTACTGGCTGTAGTTTTTCATGAAGGCTGCTTTACATAAAATTTGAATTTATCCCAATTTAATGCTCATACCCCTCTGAAGACTTTGCTTCAAGGTGATTTTGGTTGGAGGAAAAGTCATTGCAAAGATTCTTCAAGGTTAAATGAAGTGATTAAGTTATTTCTGCCTGCACTGCAAGACACTGATATGCAATGTTTACCTTCCTGCATCTCTGGAAAAGGTGATATCAATCCCTTCCAATGAAATGTTTTTCCTGAGAGTCTTCATATTAATTGTAGATTCAATCTTTTCTGGGCCATCTAGCACGCAACAGCCACCTTCTGGGTGAAAACCACAAGCATCCATCTCTTGATAGCCTTTGTTCTTCCCACACTGCTCCAGTATGATGAGTGCTTTGGTGGATGAAGCCAGCCCAACGTGAACAGTAAGCTGGTTTTTCCCACCAGAGTGAAGAACAGGAAATTAAAAATGAGATCTGTATTTTAAAAACACATAATGCAACAGTGCCAAGCATTATGTAAAACACCAGCTTTGAGGTAGGGAGTCTTGCTGTAGCTTATGCCTGAAGAAAAGTTATATAAGAGATTATAAATGAGAAGAAAATTGTGCTTTTGTTTGGGTTTTTTTGTGTGTCTTATCAGCTCAAGGACTTCAGAGCCATGGTACCTTTTTTTGGTGGGTTATTTTTCCCCTTTGATCAGCATGCAATAGTGCTGTTTAAATGGCATGGGGTTAAAACAGCACTCATGGTTGTGAGCTCCAAAATGCAGCTTGAAACCTTTATCCCAGTTCCAGTAGTTGTGTGCTGCAGGTATTGAGCAATGCTTTCTTGAAGGTCTCAGAATAATAACATTCAGAAATGAAGGGGGGAATTGTGTAACTTTCTAATTACTCACCAGTGGCTGAAGAGTTGTCCATATCTTGAGGACTTGCTCCTTTGCTTTCTGGTAAACCACTGGCAGCTGCATGATGTGGAGATCTATGTTTTTACCAAGGCCTCTCTTGGACAGCTCCTGTGTTTATGGAACAGCCACCATGGGCTTGTAAGAGCACTGGATCTCTCAGGCTGTGGCAAAGAGATGTGGCAGCACGATGCTGTCCAAGCCCATGGGTCCTAAATGTTGCTCTGCAGTGAGATGCATTTGCTTTGTGGTAGCTCCTTCTTTTTTAACTGGAAGAGACTGAAATGGGCTAAACAATTTCCTACTGTCATGTCCATGTGGAGTTGTTGTGTTGCCAAAGGGATGCTCAGTCTCCATTGGGTGGGAGTAGTTATTGCTTAGTGAAAAAAATATGAAATTCAGTATCTCTCAGAGAGGGCCACACATGAAAGCATCTAAATAGGCTTTGATATAGGTAAGAGCTGTTCCTCTGAAAGATCAAGTAGGTAACCTGCACTAGCCAGAGAGAAATGAACTCACATTAGCTGTGACCCATGGTCTACTGTCCTGAACTGCTTTGGGTAAGCTCTGCTGGAGGTGACTGTTAACATGAGGAAGGTCACATCTAGAATGGATTTCATTTCTATTTTTTTGTCTAGAATATGTTTCTCTGGTTGAAAGGAAATGTCACTTACTGGGATGTTACTTCTCTTATCATTTACATAGAGTTGAAGTTCTACATGAGACCTTTTCCCAAAGGAAACAAAAATGATGCCAAGCGCTCAGGTGAAAGAAACAAAGGTGCCTTTCAAAGTAGAAGATGGGCTGGAGAATAAATGTGGAAATTGCTTGGAAGTATTTTGTCTGTGGAATAGGGCTAACAAGGCATAATCCTCTAAGTAGGAGGGAGGTAGCTGAAAGGGCAGGATGTGGAAGGAAAGTGCCTGAGGTAGAAAGCTTTGTCCCAGAGAAGTAGAATGGTGGTTGAAAATCCCTGTTGTGTTGGAGCAGACCACTACCAAGGCTATAGTTGATGTTTCTAGGAGAGGAAGCAGCAGAGGTGTCTGAGTAGCCCAAGAAACCTGTAACTTTCTATTAACTATCATTGTCTTCCCAAGTTTTCCTTTCTCACAAAGGATACTGGTGCAAGGAGGCCCGTGGTTCTAAGCCACGCTGACTGGAAAATCTGCCCTTCAATACTGGCTTCCTATATAAACTGTTCCCATTTTCTTGTCAGCGGAAACATTGATTAGCTGTGCTCAATAAACTATTTGACACAAGCAAGGAAACAATGCCTGCAGGGAAGTAAACACATTTAGAGAACAGTGCCAGCCTTTTTTCCTCGGGGCGCTGACAGTCTTTGAGAGGCCATTGCATCATCTTGCTAAAGAATGCTGCACTGTGTCTGGGCTTCCAAAAGAGAAAACCCCAGCTGGGTCACAATTAGCATTTTCTTTTCTAAAGCATCTTTAATTTTAACATCTAATGAGATTCTTCCTTTTAACTGGAAGGCTTAGAGGACTCGGACTGCCCGTAACTCTGGTCTGGAATGTGGAGACTCAAAGTAAGTTGTTAGGCTGTTCTCCTCTCCTGCTCTCTGGGATTGGTGTTCTCTTCTGTGCAGGACAAAACCCCAACCAAGCTGGCCAAGAGCAAGGGGCTGAGAATTCGTGTCAAAGGAAGATGGTTTGTTATGTGCTAAGCAATTTCAGCATCTTGTCAGTAATGTGTCTGTCTTTGTTGTCTAAGAATCCTAACCATGGGCTTCTACCCCCTTGGACCAGATGTTGTGCAAGCATGGAACAAAAACAATGGTCATTCCTCGTCTCAGCCTCAACCAAAACCATTTTTGCATTTAAGGTGAGAGGCTGAAGATGGTTAAAGGAGGATGACTGCATCTGGAAACTAGAGCTCACACTGGTGAGTGAACTCAGTAAACAAATGTCTGTCTTTTGTAGTTGAAACAGCAAAGGGAACTTCAAAGGAGGACTAAAGTTTTGGAGACTTTTTTGTGGGAAGAGCATTTCAAAAGAAGGCATGAAGATTCTTTGTTGGGAAGCTCTTCAAAAGGAGAAGTTAAATCAAAGATTATCAGCTGATGACCTTGAGCTGGTGAGTTATGGTCATAGCCCCAGCCCACTGGAGTTCTGGCCATAGTGTTACACAGCCCTCCCCACTGAGAAGAGGTCTGCACAGAGCAGTTGTGCTCAGATGTGGTAGTTGTGTGTAGCATGTTAGAAGCGTCTGGAACTTTTAGAAGACTCCAGAGAATGTCCCTGAGTTTGCCTGAGCTGTCCCTGATTTGGGTTGCCAGGAGGGTGGCCTGGGGCTGCATGTGTTCATTTTGTGAACCTCATTCAGAAAGGCTCTGTTGGTGCAGAAGGAAAACCAGAAGCTACCAGTTGACCCAGTCAGTCTGCAGGTATGTTGCAAAGAAAGTCTTGTTAGTTTTATTTGTTTGTTTGGGGTTTTGTTATTGTTTTAATCCTGCAGATAGCCTCTTACAGCTTTAGGGATGTAAGAAAGTTCCAGAACAGAAACAAAGGCGCTAAATATCAATGTCTTCTGAGTTTCACAGATGATGAAACTAAAGCAGAGAGGGAGAGGGCCAGAGATTAAATGACAAATTTCCACAGATGACATGGTCAGTGGCAAGATGAAAAACTGCCCTGGGAGATCTGATCCTCATCTCCTGATAGCAAACACAGTTCCCAGAAGCAGTTGGAAATGCAACTTGTTCTTTGCACTAACACTTTAATT
>JANHGL010016250.1:0-15363 GCA_024611195.1 Ceyx melanurus
GAAAAGAAAAGAAAAGAAAAGAAAAGAAAAGAAAAGAAAAGAAAAGAAAAGAAAAGAAAAGAAAAGAAAAGAAATCTATTTTTCCTTGGAAACATTCAACAAAATGTGTTATCCTGCACTCTTCAAACTCTCAAGGCTTTTTATTTATCCAAAGATTTAAACAATATTTTTTGCAGGAAATTCTTTTCTTGTTATTTTTTGGTCATTCCCTCTTAAACTTTGATGGCTTTCATGGCTCTTTCTTTCTGACCACTATTTTTTTTTCCACTTTTTTCATTAAGTAAGGGTGAGAAGAAAGAAACTAATAATGGAGTGGGGTGGGGGGAAATTTTGGGCTTGTTCTCATGGAGGAAAGGGAGAATCCTGTCTGTTAGAGGAAGAGGAAAGGGAGAAAAATCTTTTCCTGACAAAAAGAAAATGTATCTACATTTACTCAACTGTCTCTAGACCTAAACTGCAGAATACATATAATCCTGTGATACTCCAAAACCTGTTTCCTAGCCAAAATTCTGTGTATTGTGAGAAGGCTCCCTCAACAGCATCTGCAAATTCTCCCAAACCACCAACTCCAAAAAATTCACCAACCTTTTCCCTCTCACAACCCTCACTAGTGCCTGGGTTTGAAAGATAAATAATTAATAGAGGGGCTGGTGGCGTGCCTCCTGAGTTTGCTTTTGGCTCCTCTCTTTCCAGATCTGCTCTCAAAACCAACATTTCTGCCTGAGCATCATGGGAGATTCAAGGCCATGAGAGACTACTTAGGACTTTGGTGACGGATGGTTTTGAAGCAAAAAACAGTCTTCTACCCTATGCTGCAGGCCCATGGTGGGTTTGGTGAGCTAGAATAATCCATGGCTTGGACTAGTGACTTGGTTTAAGGGTCTTTGGTGCCTGTGGGCATTGCAGTGAGCACTGCAGGCAGCAGGGCTTGGGCAGCTTGGGAGCTTCATTCACCCAGGAATGAGTCCTGACTACAGTCACTAGCACATGCAGTGCAGGTGGGGAATGAGAAGGTTGGTTTGGTTTTTTCCATTCCTATCCAAATCTTTATTGGTATGCCTCTCAAAATACAGCTTCTGTGTTTTCTGTTATCAATGAATGTGGTCAGGGCTTGTGACTGCATTTTCCACATTTTCTGCTGCCTTTTTCTGCCTGTATCTCTCAGCCCTTTGCCATCTGTCTACATTACAGCCGTTGTAGGAAGGTCTTTAGACCGAACTACTGCTACTTCTGGACAAACATGACAAGATCATAGTAGAAATATCTTGTTTTATTTTGCTTTGTTGTGTTTTTTTTCACAGGATCACAGAGTGTCAGGGGTTGGAAGGGGCCTAGATGATCATCTAGTCCAACCCCCCTGCCACAGCAGGGTCACCTAGACCAAGTCACCCAGGAACACATCCAGGTGGGGCTGGAATGTCTCCAGAGCAGGAGACTCCACAACTCCCCTAGGCAGCCCCTGCCAGGCTCTGCCACCCTCACTGGGAACAAGTTTTTCCTTCTGTTTCCCCTCAACCTCTTGTGCTCCGACTCCCATTGCCTCTTGTCCTGTCACTGGATGACACTGAGCAGAATCTGGCTCCATCCTCCTTACACTCACCCTTAACATATTGATAGACATATTTTGTTGTTGTTGTTGTTATTCTTTGCTAAAGGTGTCAAAGTGAGGGGCAAGGGATGCCACAGAAAGGGATTTCTACTGTACATTTTGCAGTTACTAGAATTGATGTGCCCACAGCTACTGTAGTATTACATCTGTTAGACTGACACTGCCAAATAAAACCTGGTTGGCTATTGGGATGAACAGTGTGACCAGATGTCTTTGTGCCAAAACAAAAGAGCTGCTGTTCCTACCAGAACATCCAGAAATTCTCACACCTGTAAACAGGTACATCTCACTTCTAAAGTAGAGTTAGGAAAAAAAAAAAAAAAGATTAGATTCAGTTTCTTCCTGGTCTGAATTAGACCTTGCTGCTGTAAGTCAAGGGCAGGAGAAGCTTGTCTTTGCAAGAAATGTAATAAAACCCAAGAGCAGTTTAGCGTAGTGTTCTCAGCACACGTACAGTGACTTTAAAATCTAAACATATTTTGTTTATATCTTTGTGTAGAAGTTTTGAAAGGTATTTTCATAAGTGGTTAAGATTCACAGAACCATCATGATGCAGGGAGATATCAGTACTGGCAGCCTGCTTATCAGATGATGCTAAAGAAACACATGAAGCTATCACAGCTGGCCTGTGGTAAAGTTTTCAATACTCAGCTTGAGAACCTTTGGGGATCAACTTGAAAAGACCACCTGCAGCTGTCATTGACTTCAAAGGAAGCAAAGAAAATCAGGAGCTGAAGCTAAAATTCCTGTTGTGGCTGCCTTTGTGAGATCAACATTTCTATCTAAAGGGGATTTTTGCTGCTGCAGGATGGCCAAAGCTTAGTAAGGCGACTGCCACGAGAGTTACCCACTGAGTGAAACCTGCTGGCCTAGCTTGCCTTCTGCATGATTTCAGATGCAGCAGTGGCCTTCTGGATGGCAAACAAAAAACTCAGAGAATGCCATTCCTCTTCTAAGACAATAGCTAAAAACTCTAAGAACATACTTAGTCATGAAACAGGATGTCATGGTTTTCATGTGGAACACAGAACAAGAGTCCAGGAGCAGAGCTCCAGATTTCCTGACTGTTGCTCATATTCCTGCCACAACTCCCTGTAAGATTTCTCTTTCATCTGCATTTGCCATAGTTCCTTTTTTCCTCCTTTCTAATAATTTAAGAGACAAGATGACAGAACAGATTAGAAAACTATCCATAAATAATACTGCACGTAGAGAGGCATTTACCCACTGAGTCTTAAAGCTCATTCCCTGATTTCCTTCTATTTTTATAAGCTTTATCTTACTTGACACTGATTCATATAAATATTAAGTATTCATTTTAGTCCATTGCACATAAGTGAAGCTAAACTGTAGTGTTGATTGGAGTTTTTACCCTGCAGGTCCTCACTGAGGATGGAAAGAGGAATAGGAGGATTGAATTCCTACGTGCTCTACCATTCCATCCTATGGTCCTGTATTCAATAGGATAACTGTAGCATTTTGAAAAAGTAGAGTGACATTCATATTTGACAGGGGATTTTTGATTTATTTTTTTTTTAATCTATTCTGCAAGATATAAAACCAGGACATGTTGCCCTGTATTAAAATCTAAATTGGAATCATGCAATAGAACATGATTTCTGATTGATACCTCTTTGTGTTGTGGCTTTGCAGAATATCACTCTTCTTTTGCTGTATGTTCTTTTCTAATGAAATCAGGTTTTTAAATATTTTATTTATTGTCTAAGAATTTTGCTTTGTAGGCTGCACAGAAAAGCTATGTAATCAATGAAAGAAAATATTTTTTTCTCGGTGTTTGTCAGTTCTAAATTCCAATACAATTGTGTTTCTGTTATAGCAGGAGCATCTGATAACAGATGGTGAAACTGCAAAACTGCCTCTGCTTCATTAGAGCCCCTGGCAAGACTCCTATATAAGGTAGATTACAGTAGAGAGGGATATTTACCAATATACCCTTCACAGTTTCCAGTAAGATTTCCAACTAGTTTCATGAAGGCAGTGGATGTAATGGCTAGAATGTTTATTGATCACTTCTGTGTTGGTTGTTAAAACCAGAGTTAAAGCATATGAGCTGGAAAAGGTCTAATCTCACAGATTCTAGTGTTTCTCCAAGTTAAATTTATCCTGGCAATAGTTTAATTGAGATCACTTTCCTTTAATAGTGATAATGCACTTGTATTAAAAAGCAATAAAATGTAAGTGATCAATTTCCATTTAAATCAACAGAATGTTTATGTTAAAATATTGATGCAAAGGCAGCCTCCAAGGATTTTACGGATGCTTGTATTTACATGGCATGGCTGCAAGGGGACAGATTGATAGCCCTGGGAAATGTAGGTCTTTCCAAACCAAACTCTGGGATGTGTCCTTAGCCTGCCCTGGGAGCTCGCTCTGCAGGCTCTGGGCTGGAAACCACCTCGTTGCTCCTGGGCATCATCTCCTTCTGTGTGTCATCTCATACTTCTTGTGTCTTTTATATGTTACTTCTCCCCAGGGGCTGCTCATGCCAACTTCATGACTACAACACAGGGTTCTTTCCTAGGAGGAAACAGCTTTGAATTGGTGAGTGACTGACAACAGCCCGTGACAACACCAGCTCGTCAAAGTTCTGCTGTCTCTCACAGGGTCACTACATAGATCTGCTGCTATTAATCTTGTTGGATGCAGTAGGCCAGAGATGCCACATAGGAACAGGTTCTTAGTTCTACACACTGGGAATTGCTGCTTTGCCACATACTCAACACCTGGTTTGGGATTCCTCAGGCCAGGCAAACGGGAGCAGCTTCAGTGACTTGCCGGGATTCCACAGCACTCTGAAGTTGGAAAGTCTCTTGAGCAGAGACAGATGAAAATTTGAAACCCTGCAGCTGGAGGAAGATATTAAACCTGAAATTTCACATTCTAAGCAAAAAAATGTAGCCACTAGGTTACTGCATCCAGGAAGCTGTTTCACACCACTAATATCTCCTGCTTTCATTTGAGCGTGTTTCACAAGCAGATTCTGTTCAGCCTGTGTCCAGCCAGTAGTTAGTGAAAAAAAATTAAGGACATTAACGAGGCTTGGATATAAGGCAGTGTTGGGCACAGGTAGAAACAATGCTGTAGGCACTGAGGAATTGAAATTGCATTTTAAAAAATCACATCTGCAGGATTAGTGGTTGGAGAATTTTAAGTTTGAACTCACATGCCTACATCCTCTTAGGAGTCTGGCCCAGAAGCAAAGATGTGGGAACTGCCTGCTAGGCTGGACTTGATTATTTTAAAGGTCTCTTCCAGCCAAATGATTCTATGATTCTATGACAGGGGAGAGATGGTGGGTGCTCAGCCCCACTGCCTCTGCACTGGCTGGCACAGCTCAGGGTGTTCAGCCCCACTGCCTCTGCACTGCCTGGCACAGCTGGGGTGCTCAGCCCCACTGTCTCTTCACTGACTGGCACAGCTGGGGTGTGCAGCCTCACTGTCTCTGCACTGACTGGCACAGCTGGGGTGCTCAGCCTCACTGTCTCTGCACTACCTGGCACAGCTGGGGTGCTCAGCCCCACTGTCTCTGCACTGCCTGGCACAGCTCAGACACACAACACACCTTCTTACAAGTCAAAGCTTTGGGTGATTTTCTGCCTCAGTCGGGGTTGGTTTAGGAAACACTAAATCTGAATGTAGTGTAAATTCTCCCCAGAGATGCTTCTTACTGTTAACCTGCTGGTTTTACAGTAAACTAATTCAGAAGTGTCAGCAGAGATTGTAGCCTTGTTGTGCTAGATGCTGCAGTACACGGTACGGGAGAGGTTAAAAATGCAAAGTGAGTACCTGGGGAAAAGCCCTTTTCCTGCTTAGAAAGCGCCACCCTGAGATGGTCCATCCCATGGGACTCCACATAGCAGAAGAGCAGAGCTGCAGCCATAGCCAGGTGCCCCAGGTTGTGTGCCATTGCCAGTTTGGTTGCTGTGCCATGTGAAGCTCTGACTCACGCTCCCTCACCCGCTGGTGCTCGCTCGGGAGCACGCACTGCCACGCAACCTGCCTAGAACCAAGGGGTCAAGGCTCTCTAGGGTGCTGGGGTTTCTACTTTCCAGTCAGTTCCCACCATGTAGCTGTGGGTCTGTTTCCATGGATGTGTGTGCTCTGTTCTGAATGAAAGCTAAAGATGACCTGATGAGAACCTGGGTTCCCCTGCTGTCCTAGGCACGGCAGCCTTTGGGGACAGGGTTTGTCTTTGCAGTATGTCTTTGGAGTTGCTGGAGCTGGTGACTATATGTGTGAAGATAAATTCGTGGTTTGGAGTTGAGGACGCTATAGCATTGCTATTGAATTTCAAACTCTTCATTTGTCTTTAGTCCCTGACACTTACAAGGCTTTTCTTCACAGAGTAGGTCCTCCACGAGATGTTTTCTTTAGAAGGTTGAATGCACTTTTGCACTATTGATTTCCCGCTGCTTAGACATAACTAACATTTCAAGCAATCTTTACAGTTTTGAAATTTACATTAGGTCTTTTAATAAAATCACTAGCACCTCCAGGGCTTCTTGGTAGGATAAACACTGAACTCCTATCAGCCCGACACCAAATTTCAATATTGCTTCAGCAAAACTCAGATCTAAGCTGATCTGCTACTGCTTCAAAAAAAGAAACCCAAACGCCACCCCCACCTCCAGCAATTGACTCCATCTGGTACTGGCTGAGCTATCCTAGCACGGTTAGGTAGTTCTTCGTTTGTCCTTACAAGTGCTTTCCTGAGAAAGCCTGAGTTAAAATCAGTCCTGCATGATGCAGGCCACATTCCCAAGAAGTGCTAAGATGTACTGTCACTAGATTCCTTGCAGAACTCCACACAAGAAGCAATGGGGAGATCCGTGCTAAAAAAAGGAAAGAGGAATAGCGCACTGTGACTGATATCATGTCTTGTTTTTAGAGTAGAGATCAGAGGCTGCTCTGAAGGCAAGCCCTTTGGAATGTTGTGGCAATTACACAATTGTCCTTGCCCTGAAAATCTTTGCCCGAAATAGCTCTGTGTGGATCACTGGCTGGATCCCACTGAAATCAGTGGTAGCTCTGGAAGTGGCCCTGTGAGGTAGGGTGGGATTTTGCTGACTTAACTCTTTGCCTGTGTCCTTTTCTGCCCTAAGATGTGACCTCCATTCTGCTGAAGGTTGGAGGTACTCAGCATTATTATGGCATTCTCCCTATTCATTCAGTCTATTATCAAATTAAAAGCATGCTGATTGAAGGTTTTCATTTAATTAATAACTGGATAAATCACAAAACTGGCCTCCACCAGTCTATTGATCTGGAATAATAAAATCTGCAAGGATCTGAACTGACAGGTAGAACAAGGTTATTGGAATGCATTTTCCAAGTGAAATCTGCAACTGAATTTCTGATGTGTGTCAAATAATAAGCCACTTGGACCGACCAGATCTTTCTGTATTTGAACAGGGAAATGCAGGTAATGTTTTAGGTATGGTTTTGGAGGGCAAGAGTGGTCAGGAATAGGGATTCTGCTACAGCTGGAACAAGAAGCTAGGATCCTGTCAGTGTATTTCTTATTTTTTTTGTGTGTCAACGCTGAGTAGATGATCCAGGAATTTAGGAAAGCAGATGGATTAGGTTTGGTTGTACAGACCAAAACGGCCTGTTTTAACTTCTATTTATCTCTGGAAAATGATGAGACTTGGTAGGAACAGGTTTTGCCTTTGCAATTCACAAGCAAACAATCCATTTCACCGCTTCTTAAAAGGGACATTCTCCCCCGGGTTCTCAAGCCAGAAGCCAGTAGGATGTTTTAAAGCTTTTCCTGCAGTCACAACACCAGAACATTTTCTCCAGCAAGTGAATCCAGCAGTGCCAGGATTCCTGCTGCTGCTGAAGTGTCAGTGTGGTGACATCAGCGTGTGGCCGTGGTGGTGGCTCATGTGCAGCACACAAATGGCTGCCTGGCCACAGTGTGCACAGGGCAGAGATTGATGGCATTTGCAAAGGCTCATTACAGTGCAGTTTTAACTTGCTGTCATTAAAGGCTCTGACATCATAAGCAATCACTGCAAAAAGCCTCAGACTGAGATTTATTCATAATTTTTCTAGCATGATTTATTAGAGCCCCTACTCTATCTTATAAATCATATCTGAAAGATTTGAAAGTCAATTAGGGCCTGGTCCTTTCACCTTTCCCTGTGCTGGGGAGTACCCTGTTCTCAGCCCTTAGGAGACAGGGGTATTCCTGGAGTAAGCTATCACTACAAGAGTAGGAGTGAAGACAGCAAAATCTGGGTCCTTGCTGAGCACAGGAGAGAGATGTAAAAATGATTTGAGCAATGACAGCATGCAGTTTATGTTCCAGGGGGAGGGGGTGGTTCTGCATGGATTCGTAGATTTCTCTGGTTTCATCTGATCCTAGCACTCCTGTGTACCATTTGGAGTGAATCACATATTTATGTAATGCAATATTCAGTAGAGAAAGCCAAGTCAGCCTTCTAATACTGTTCTTTCCTCAGATCAAATTCAGCACATAGTAACTGGGAAGCTAATTGTCACACAACTGCAAAGGTCCCAAAATGGCTGTTGTATTCATCTTATCCCACAGAATCCACTGAAATATCAGGAAATCCAGCCTATACAAAATGGAAACTCGGTTCTGTCATCTGTGTCTGCATCTGAGTATCAGTTTCTCAGCCTGGATCCCCCTGCTCACCCTTTGATTATGAAACGCTGGGATGTGAGTTGGCTGAAGGTTGCTGGGAGCCGTGCGGGTGGAAGGAGGCTGCTCTCCGTGGTCCTTTGCAGTCAAAGCTGCCAGTGAGATCAGCAGAGCTCTGTCAACATCAGAGCTCTGTTGGGATGCAATGTGCCCAAGATGCTCGTGTCTTCAGATGATTCTGAAAACATATGGATGTACATTCCTAAGGGATTGCTAACATTTCTTGTGCTTCGGTGCTTCCCAATGGAAACAGGTAATGCCTCCAGTGAAAAAAAGCAGGACCCTGCAATTAATTTGTGATCCCGAAGCATACTGCAGGAAAATTCACTGCTATCCTTGAAGTCGCTGGGAATTTTGGCACTGAAATTCATCACCAGTAAAGGCTGGGCCCTCTGTTGCTGATTTGCTAACATCTCTCCTTATGTGAGGAGGAAGGCAATATGTATAGACTTTACTGAAGTACTACCATAAATACACACAAATCAGGCACATCTTTTTACAAAGAAGAGAAATGAATGCCGCTGAGTAGTGGAGTGCACGGCAGAAGAAAGAATGGAAAAACAGCTTTCCTAGTTGCAGTCTAATAGAACACATTATTGTGAGCAGCTCTAAAATAGAAATATTGTAATTGATTCGTGGATCTTTCTATCCTTTGTCTCATAATATACCAACAGACAATACCAGTGTTGTGTTGCCTTTTTTTTCTGACCAAAACCAAAATAGCAAATGTCAGGAGAAGGACAAAGAAAATAATTGAAGCCACATAGGGATGGATTGAAGAGAGAAGGGACCAAGTATCACACTGAAACCAGTCACTAAAGCCATATTGATTCCAGTGGCACCACGGTTACATTTTCAGAAGTATTTTGGGATGGTTTAATTTTGAAGTCCTTCCTCATATGGAAATCCCACTCAGTCTCGTAGGAGGTGGCAGTGCTAGGAAGGCATATATATGTGTATGCATATGATGGTATGATCCATACAATTACAGCCTTGGCTAAATCAAGTAAATTTTGTAACCTAGAAACATAAAAAATAAGTAAGATTAAAACAAAAATTAAAATGGCAACAGATGCTGTTCTTTTTTAAGGTTTTAGAATAATAGAAATAAAATTGGAAATGGGCAAATGGATTTTAAAAAACCCCTTCCTTGAATTAAAACTGCCAAGTCTGTGCCAGCCAGACACAGATTTGTCAGGTGGATAACATCGTCCTCTCATCTTGCCGTGAGGTTGTGACTTCAAAGAGATTGCAAGATGTTATGGGCAGACTTCCCATCTTCCTATGTGTTCCTGAGCAACTGAACCCAATGACTGCTACGCTCGCTTGGGGGTTTCATGGTGGTGGAGGTTTTAAAATCTTTTCCTTCTGAAGCCAGAGGGACAGTTCCCAGGAGTTGCTTGTGAGTGTGAATTGTGAGCTCTCCCTCCTCAGCTACTTGGATAGGGACTGAAGATGGGTCTTGGTGTAAGCAGTGGACGTTTCCCAGCTGGCAATGCAGGGACTTCTTTGGACAGGACAGAGAGAAGAGGATATAATGGGTTATATAAGGATTTGCAGTTACTTGTCCCTTGGTGGGAAAAAATAGGAATAAAATGGGATTTTAGGAACTATATTAGTAATGAATGATAGAATGGTAGTTAATAGATGTCCATCTGTAATTCTATTATACTCCAAGTGCAGGGGAAACTTCATTTGATGTGGAAAGAGTCTCATTTTTCCAAATCTGTAATGCAGTATGCAGTTAAAATTAGGCTGTCTCGTTAATTGTCAGCGTGTGCAGAGAACCACTGCAGGCAGCTTCAGTGCAGGACTAGCTCTGCCTCTGCAGGGGAGGCCTGAGGTGGGGGAGCAGTCCCACCAGGGCCCCTTTGATAAGGGAAAGTGTGAGGGGCATTGCCCTTCTCTACCTGCCCATGCTCAGCCCTGTCCCTGGAGCCCCCCTGCAGAGCGTGTCCCATCTCCAGTGGCTGCAGCAGCAGCTCCTCTTGTGTGCTAAGTGTCTATTCTCACTTCCCAGTGCCTTCTCCAGTTCCTGATCTTAGCTGTACTGGGCCAGGGAAGAGAATGAGCCAAAGTCATCCCAACCTCTTAGCCTTGGGACAGCAGGGGAATTCAGGAACTAGGATCCCATAATCCTTCTCATGCCTTCAGGATGTAGTTCGTATAGAGAAAAATCAGCTTAGGTGAACACAGCAAGGTTGAAATGCTCTGGGGATACAAAAGAAAGCTAGAAGAAATCCCTGGGTAATACCTTTTTCTCAACTCTTCCCCACTATCCCTTTCCCTGTCTCCTTCTCGGTGCCAGAAACTTGTCCTTCAGAAATCACCCAGTGAGGAAACAGATCTTGCTGCAGGATGTGAAGGGAGAACACGAGGCAGCTCTGAGGGAGAGCTTTGCCTCCTGGAGACCAGAGCTCTATAGCACATGCCAAGGTGGCACATCAAGCCGTTGAGGACTTCCCATGGGACCCCGACCAGCTTTTACTTGAAATGTTGATTTGGAAGGACTACAAAAGCTTTCCTGATGGTCCATTAAAGCAGCTTAACTGTACAGTTTGGAGGTGGGCACCAGCACAGAATCTCTGCCGGGTCTCCAGCAACCAAGGATCGCCTGGGAATGAACACAAGCACAGCCTTGTCATGCTGGGAGGGGAGAAAGAAGGGAGCAAACACCCCAGCTACCAGGCCAGGCTTCCCAGGAAGTCAGTGGGAGCTTTGCTGGTGTAGGTACAGCATGACCAGATGGTGACATCAAGGAGAGATGATGCTAAGAAAAGATTTTTCACACGTTTGTGTGCTGAGTGGCCCATGAAGCCTAGTGAGTGCAGAGGGCAGCAGCTCCATCATAGCCTGACTCTCACACATCCTTTAGCCTGCCTGCAGCTTCCCCTGTGACTCTGTCCCCCTTTGCATCTACTGAAGAAAAAGAAATTCACACAGTTGTCTGACCATATTAAAAAAATGAAGTTCCAAGAAGTTTTTAAGCAACATCTTGCCAGTTGGGGTGCAGAGTGTTCCCTGAAATGCAGTGCCAGCTGCTTTTGAAATATTTGTCTGCACGGGCAACCCAGTAAATCTCCATCACCTTCTCTGATGGACCTCCAGGTAGCAGACTTTGCCCCTGTTACCCAAACATGGATGTTTAAATGATGGAGAAGTGTGACACCTGTTTATCTCACTAAGGTGAGTGTCTGAGGCAATCTGGGATTTAAAATGAGCTACCCTTTCTTATTCCAGATTTAGAAGATTACGCCATTTCATCTTTTTTATTTAACAAATTTGTGTTTAGAAAACTGGAATTGAACTCAGCCACTCTTGCTTCAACAAGAAACTGTTGACTACGTTGTGCCTAAAGGCAAATGATGAGTGGCTGGGAGCTTATGTTTTGTCAAAGGAAGCTTAGAAATAGACAACTTTTGCAGAGTTGACTGATTTTACCTGACATACACAAATGCCCTTCTAGTCTCCCCTGGCTTTCTACACAAAGAACTGATGCAATTTAGAATGAGTAAGGTGCTGGTGAAGCAAAGCAGTCAAAAATTTTGTAACAAGTGTCCATCAAAACGCTCCAAAAGGATGGCTGGATTTGAGTAAACCCTGAGTTTTCCATGGACAGTTCCTCACCCTGCACAGAGTTAGTGTAGCAGACAGTCCGGAGGAATCTTGCTTTATTCAGGATTTCATTTAAGCTTAATATTCATGTGTTCCTTTACCTTGCCCAAGTGTAACAGTAGAACGGTTATGTAAACTGATGCTTATATTAAGATGTTATTTTGAGGTACATTTTGGTGCTGTATATAATAACCATCACTCCTACAAACCTCAGGAATAATTAGGATGACAATTTGGGGGATTTTGTCACAAAATGGCAGTGCGAGGTCACATTTTTGCACTGCTGAAATACAGTTTGTAATTGGAAGTAACACAGACAATTAAAAACAGGGGAACGGTGGGTTTGTTGCCTGACTCTAATGATTGCTTTAATATATCATTTACTGGTTAATAATGCTATCAATTATCTTCTTGTAAATGAGCTATCGTGACTTTCAGGTCTTTTTGCAGTGTCTGTGTTAGGTTACAGGAGCATAAATCAAGTTCCCATCTCTTTTTACATCCATAACCAGAACATATGGCTTTTATTAGAAAATGTTAAGTGTCTTATAATGTCTTCTTAATGGACAATGTGTGCATGTGTTGATGATGAAAACCACCCTCCTTCATGCAAAATAGTAATGCACATGACCTACATCTCCATAAATGCACGTTAAGAAGCGTATTTAACCCATTAAATATGCAATATGCACTTCAACTCTGCCCAGAATTCCTATTTCTCTAGTTCAACAATTTTTTAAGGAAAGAATAAGTTAGAGGTGTATCAGGGGTAGGTATAATGAACTACCAGGTATGTACATGTAATTGGCATAACATTCCCTGTGAAAAAAAAAACAACAACTAAACAAACCCGAATTATAACTATTCCAAATGGAAACACCAGTAAAGAATGGAATTTGCATCCTCCTAGAATTCCTGCTTTGTGTACAACACAAAGACTCTTAACGTTGGTTATAGATTTTGGTCCTTTCACCTACAGTTTCTTCATGCTTCCAAGCAAAAGGGTGTTTTAGCCTGTTTGCATCCTTTTCCCTGGGACACCATTATCCACTTGGCTGTTGGGCTACTCCACAAAATCCTGGACTAGCACACTGATTTGACTTGAAATGTGTTTTACCAGCAGACTCCTGGGCAGCAGAGAGCTCTGCTATCCCAACCACCACCGGCTAACGTTGGGCTCCACTGAAGGAAGCCTTGACCAAGGATGCCCTCCAGCCTTCCCTCTCATTTCCACCTACCCTTGGCAGAAATCAGGGATTTGAAAGCTTCAACACAACAGCATCATCCTTTCATCGTGTGGTAAATATTTTATTATTCCTTTATCCTCTGTGCTGTTTAAAATAATTCATTTGAAATATTAACCTCTTTGTTCAGGGAGGAAATCTCCAAAGGCTACGCAAACAGGAATCTTTAGAAATGCACCAAGATGCAACTCCAGGCTCTGCTCCAGCCTTCCCCATTCATTCAGCCTGCAGACCTGGAGGCTCCCTGCTGGGATCTCTGCTCAGACCTAGAGTCTCCAGCAGCTGCTGCTCCACCACCCATTCATTACAGACCAGCTCCCCGTCCCTGCATTTCCACTTCTCTGCATCCATACAATTTGCTCCCTAATCTGATCTCACTTCTTTGATCCTCCTTAGGAACACCGATCATCCTCCCACAGCAGAGCATCATTCATCCCTTCTGAGGGCTGGCAGCAATTATGCTGGAACAAAGGTGTATTTAGGAGAGGAGCACAGTCCATCCCAACCCGTTCCTTTGTCAGGCATTATCCTTCATCTGTCTCCCTATCAATACGGGTATCTTAGGGGTTCCTGCTCCCAAAGTAAATGTTTGCTTTGCTTCTGACTTCAGGAGGAGAATCAAGTCTTAATTAATGTAATTATACTCATGCAATAGCATGAATGGTGCCTACTTAAAGGATCCGGGTGACGGTTTAAGGCCGTCTCTATCCACAGCTATGCTGTGAACTGCACCAGTGTGCATTCCCTTCCAAAACAACCGCAGGCACCGGAGGGGAGGAGCTGTCCTTCAGTAGCCAGGCAAGAAACCCATCAAACACAGTGTCCCTTCTACATGAATGAACCCTCTCTTCTGATTAATATCTTACATTTTCCACATGGGAAAAGCCAGAGCGAGGAGGTGAGGAATTTAATCGCTCATTCTCGGAGAAACACGATCATAAATATTTAACATGGTACATATGAGAAAAGAGAAAGGAACAGATTCCAGTCCAGGCTGAGAAACTCCCCAGATGCCCTGGTCTCCCAGGGACTGCCCTGCAGTCTTTCTCCATCTCACTGAGGGAAGAGAGCCATTAGGTCACAAGAGGGCTGGACACGGTGTCTGCCTTCACTGGGGGATAACTGGCTGCAAAAGGCTGCTCATGGAGGAACATTACCTGGTGTAACGGAGATCTCCCTGGCCTGTCAATGGGACCCTGCCCCAGGCTGGGGGGTTTTAGGAGCCTGATAGATAATAGGGGTCTCTGGAAGCCCACATACGAGCTTCTGCCTTGGTGTCCACTTGCACGCCATGCCCCGGGCCTGCTCGAAGGCGTTGTGTCCCCATCCCGTGCGTGGTTTGTGCGGCCACACACATGGATGGCTGCTCTGCTCTGACAGTGGAGGTAACCCTGACGGTGCTGGGAGGAAGCGGGGCCGAAGGGAGGTTTGGCTGAGCGTGCCGATTGAATAGCTTACCCTTGCATATCTGGAGGAGTAGGGGTCCTCAAAGAGCGCCCAGATGCGGGGCTGCCACCGTCTCCAGAAGCCCCCGGACCTGCCATCTGGGGAGTCACTAAGCGCTAGGCGTTTTGTCATCTCCAGCTCCTCTTCACCATCACCAGAGTCTCCGGTGCCATCTATGTCTCCGTCCTCGGCACTGCTATCCAGGGGCGCCCCACCAAAGCTGTCCAGAGCCTCTTCGGCGTCGCGGTGCTGCCGGTAGGTCATCCAACAGCAGGGCTCCACATCGGTCTCATCGATGCCCCAGAAGGCCAGCTCTTCCTCATACAGGGGCCCGCACACGTCCGCGGGGCAGTGCAGCTTGCCGGTGCGGTAGTAATTCAGGATGTGGGCGAAGACGCCCGGGTGCCGGTCGAAGAAAAACTCATCCGTGCGGGGGTCATAGTCGAAGTGGCTGTGGGCATCGGGCTCGGCGATCCAGGCCAGCCGAGTGCCGGGCAGGGTGCGTAGGGTGCTGCGGTAAGTCTGGTGCCTAGTCCCTCCCACGTTGATCACAATGCGGTCGCTCTCGTCGCCCTGGCCCATCTCGTCTCTTATTAGGCATGTCGCAGACTCATCCAAGCAAGCACGGCAGGCGGCAAGCCCGTGCGGGGACGGCTGCTCGGCGGCAGCCGGTGCCTAAGCCGAGCCCCGATCCGGGCCCGCGGGGGCGAAGGGCCGCGGCCAGCTCCGCTCCCCGGGGACCGCTCCGAAGGGAAGCC
>JANHGL010016251.1:0-10041 GCA_024611195.1 Ceyx melanurus
CGGCCGCGGGGCCCGACCTGACCCCTGGAGCCCCGCTGAGCAACCCGGGACCCCCACAGCTCTGCGGCCCCGGGAACCCTCACAGGCCGCAGGACCCCCGCCAGACTCAGGCCTCATGAGCCCTCACAGGCCGTGCCCCCTCCTCAGCCCCGTGGGCCCCAGCACACTACTTATCCCACATGGCCTCGGACCCCCTCAGCACTATGGACCTCTGGACCCCTCATGGACAGCCTCATGGGCTCCAAGACTGCTCTTGTCCCCAGCCCCTCGGCCTTGTGTGTCCCAGGACCCCCTCAGCCCCACAGGCTGAGCGGGAGGTATCCCCGGCAGACAGAGTGTTCCCACTCTCCACTCTCCTGCCTCAGAGAGATCCCCAGCAGTGCCTGAGAGAGCTGCTCCCACAGAGCGGCTCCGAGGGCTCCCTGCTGGGCTGCAGGGCTCTGGGCAAACACTCCCTTTGCTAGAAAATCGCCCGGAAGCACCAACCTCTTTCCTTGGCAGGGAAAGCCTGGTCCCCGTGGGCAAGCTCTTGTGCTCTACAGAATAACGAGGCACATTCCTTTCTCCTTTCCATTCCCAGCTACTAAGTGCCACAAAATCCGCAAAGTTTGCTTGGTAACTGCTGGTGGACTTTTCTCCTCACGCCCTTTCCCCATCCTCAAGCCAGTCTCCACGTTTCAGCCCTGGATGACCCAAAGACAGTGGGATGAGGGATGACACCTTCACACAGAGACACTGATGGTGCTTCTTTCTCTGGGGAAGGCACAAATGCGACGCTGTCAGCTTGTTTTCCAGCCTGGCTGTCGCATCATTCCCCAACATAGTCTGAGTGGAGAGGGGCTATTTTCACACTCCTACCATGCTTTTAAAAATAGCTGCTTTTATTTCAATGCTCCTGTGCTCTTAAAATGCTTGGTAAGTCACACCACAATAAAAGTTTTACCTGCTGATGTACCCTATTGTCATCTGCTGCTTTCCTGTGTAATTCCAGACAAGGTACAGAAACCTGTTACCGGAGCTGCTTGGGCTGTACTCAGTGATCTGGGGAGTTGCACAGTTCCCTGTTGTACAGTTGTGTGGTTTCTCCTACGAGGCCAGGCTGAGAGAGTTGAGAGTGTTCAGCCTGGAGAAGAGAAGACTCTGTGGAGACCTTCTCGTGGCCTTTCAGGACTTCAAGGGACCTGTCAGAAGGATGAGGACAGACTTTTAAGCAGGGCCTGTTAGGACAGGACAAGGAGTGATGGGTTCAAACTAACAGAGGGAGATTTAGACTGGAGAGAAGAAATGTTTTACAGTGAGGGTGGTGAGGGCTTGGCACAGGTTTCCCAGAGAGGTGGTGGCTGCCCCATCCCTGGCACCATTGCAGGTGAGGTTGGCCAGGGCTCTGAACAACCTGCTCTAGTTGCAGATGTCCCTGCTCCCTGCAGGGTGGTTGCACTAGATGACCTTGAAATGTCCCTTCCAACCCAAACCATTCCATGATTCTGCCAAGGGAAATCAGCCTGTTTTTGTTGTCCCATACAACAGTGTCACTGCCAGTACATTTTCAGTCCTATAACCGCTCCCCTGCCCTCCATTTTTTTCTTTCTGGAGATGCTTCCTCAGCCACACACCCCCCTTACTGTCCCTGGGAGGTGATTTAACCAGTGCCCAATGTAACACCTTGCACATGTCCCTATTAAAGTTGATCCTGTTATTTCAGGATGTTTCTCAAGGTCATCTCACCTGGTGCCACCAGGAAATTTAAAAGCCCAGCTGCTACTGCCCACTTCATCTTGGCCACAGCTGCTGGGACAGTGATCACCACTGTGCAAGGATAGGTTTCCCTCAGGGTTTTGCATCTTCCATTAGTCGCTGCCTCACAGCTTTGTTTCCTGGCCTGACTCATGAGACCATCAAGTGAGGTAGATACTGGTCCAGCACCACTGCTAATTGGCAGCACAAACTTGTCCAAGAGCCAACACGTATCAAACCCTTGGGCCAGAACCATGCACTTCTGAGAACTCCAATCAGAGCAACTCTTTCCTGAATTATTTATGCAGTGGTAGTGCTCCGAGACCCACTGGAGCCCAGAGGACGTCACACCAGACATCCACACGAAGCTGGCACATCTGTCCTGTGACTACTCGGGGACAAGGCCGGGAAGGACCCCTCGCTGCAGAAGGCTTGGAGAAGCATGAAACCTGTGGTGTAGGAAAGGATCTTGGGGACTGCCCTCTCATCTACATGGTCTGCTGCCTGAAGGTTTGGGCACCTCATTTGGGTTTGAAACCTGTTGGTCAGTCTAGAGTCACTTCTCCAGCAAGAAGGGTGTCTTGCTGCTGGGGCACTGGCAGTGGGCTTTGAAACACCGAGCTGTGGGGAAGCTCTTAGAAGACTTTTCCAACTTTAATGATTCTATAATTCTTGATTGACTTTCACCTGGTTCTGCCTCCTCCCTTCCAAGATGTTGGTATCCTAAGAGAATAACCTCATCCAGCTCATCCTTTATTTGCGCCTTCAGGAATCCTCTGCCAACTCTTACCCCCCAGCCCCTCAACCTATCTTCAGCTTTGTGGGAAGGATTCAGCTCACCGAGGCAGGGACCTCCATGAGGAAACAGCAGCAGAGGTGGCCTCAGCTCTGGGGTGAACATTAGAGAGGAGTTTGGACAATAGACCCTGGGAGGTCCCTTTGCATCCAGCACCACCCACAGCACCGCTGCCTGAATCTGAAGTCTCACAGGGGCGCAATGAGCTGTAATTCCACAGGGAGCAATGAAAACAGCCACCATCACCCCCAGCACTCCCCAGCACCCCCTGGCTGCCCAGGCCCCATTGCTGCACACCCAGGGCACAGGACAATTTGGGGGGCACAGGGCTTCCTGCTGTGCCTGACCACAGGAAGGTCACGTAACAGGACAGAGCCCCTTGGCTGTCATTAACTGAACAGAACCGTGTCAAAGCAGGAAACTCCTGTTGGGATCTGCCTCCCAGCCCAATATGGCGGTGAGCTCATGCCTCAAGGTTGTCCCCGCAAGGCTGAGCAGAGGTCAGAGGGAGAGGATGTTCAATTAAAGCTGCTTAAAAAAGAAATCCCAACTTTCCATATGCCTCTCCTGAGAGAAAAGCCCCAAAGCTGAGAGCAGACTGGGGGCCAAGCACGCGCCCTACTGCAGAGGTGACTCCAGCTCAGCCGTTCCTGCTGTGGCCAATCCGTGGGATTTGAGGTTGCCTTTTGGTGTTTCCTTCCAGAAAGTTGGACATTTGGTGGGGCACAAATCCCTGCACAAGCTCGGATGGCAGCCAGCCCTGTGACATTGTGTCCTCCAGGGTACACACAGTTCCCGCTGCTTCCTCTTCCCCCAGCACAGGGATGCTGTAGGTGCTGGAGACAACTCTGCGTGGCAAGCCTGGTGCCTGGGTGTGCTCCTCTGTGGGGACACTGAACTGGGATAATGGCACTGGGAAGCATGAGAGAGCAAGGAGCCATCCCACCTCCACTGGAGGCTCCAGCACAGCTGTGGACCGTCCTCACAGAAGAGAAATTATTTCCCAGTTGTTGCCTTCACCAGTAGGACCTTCCCTGAGCAAAGGGACAGAGGATTTGGCCATCGCGTGGTGGAGGCAGCGTGGCTGGAAGGTTGGCCCTTGTGTCTCCACACCATGTGTGTCATCCCACTCACAAAGCCACCCAAAATAGTGTCACCGTCTGGTTCCAGCTGCTTGGGGGCGTGGGGGCCTCCCTGGCCCCTTCTGTGATTACAAAAAGTAAATTTAAATATAAACTCAACCTAACTCAGCCTTTCTTTATCCCTTTCCTTTTTTTTTAATAATTCAGGTTTGTCTCTTGGAGAAGAGCGAAGGGGATAATGTCTGCAGAGCATTTAATCTTCTGCCCAAAGAATAGCAGAGAGCAAATTAGGATCTACTCCAATTAATTTGCCTTGATGGGCAAAATCTGGAGAGCGGCCATATCTGGGAATTAAGAACAAAAGCGGGGAGTACAAAGTAGGTCGCTGGAGTTTCATAACCAGAGTGATGGGTTTTGCAGCACGGCGGGTGCTCGAAGGAGCCACCGATCCCCGTCCCCCCCACATCCACTGACCATGGCTTCCAGCCTGGGCAGCTGCTTCAAGATCTTGGCCAGCATGCAAGGAACCAGCTGTTCAGTTTGGGAGCAGGAGCAAGGATGTTGTCCCTTCCCCTGGTGGGCCATGGCTGCAGGATGGTCCCAACCCCTTACCACAAACAGTTGAACCCATCAGAAAGACAGACACTGGCTGCTCATCCCAGTTTCAGAGCACTCAGGGAGCTTTCCCAGGGGTTTGACATGCCCAGCCTTGAAGGCATCTCCTTGAAAGAGGATCAGGGGTGACATGGTCACAGTGGGTTTAGGGCAGTGCTCTGCTATGATCCCTTGCAGCTGTAGGTTGTCACCAAGCAGTAGTGACACACAGGCCCATCCTAGCCCAGCCTCCCCAAATCCCTGCCCTGGCTCCCCAGAGCCACAGGCTGTGTGGTGACCTACTCCAGTGTCACTTATGGGAGCACCTTCCAGCTGCAGGACACGTGTGTTTGCACAGCTAGGGGTGCAGGCCATGGGTGGCGACACGTTCTGATGTGCAGGACACACAGAGACATAGCCAAAGGTGTGGTACACATGTGGTGACATCTTCCAGGCCGTGGGACACATGTTGCTTATCTTTCTGCATGCAGGGCCAAACAGCCTGTTTGGTGCCTGGGAGGACCCGCAGACACCTACACACTCCCGGCGGTGCAAGAGGGTGTCCTCCGCAGCAGGGAGCGGCCGGCGGCGGGCACCCACCGCAGAGGTGCCGGCGAGGCGACGGGTGCTGCTCGGTGCGTGGCCAGTGCCGCCCGCCCGGCTTTTATCCTCTTAGGCAGCCAGCGGAGCTCCGGCGCTAATTCACCCTTAACCACAGGATTGTCGGGAAGCGGCAGGGAGGACGCGAGGATTATCCCTCGGCGCGGGCGTTAAACGCAGGGAGCTGCAGCTGCCGGCTGGGGAGACCCCGGTGCCGGGTGGTGTTTTGCGTCCCCTCCCCAAGCCAGCTCCAGGCTGCTCATTACAATAAATAGCATGAAATAACGACGAGGTGTCCCCAGAAGGTTGCAGGACCAACTCAACTCCCATCATCACAGTCCAGGCAGCATTTCCCAGACCTAACTGCGGGCAGGGAACTGGGGCAGGCGCAACAGCACCCCCGGCCACGGGGAAGTGGCCAGACCTCGCAGGAAGAGACTTTGCAATGAAACATGCAATGATTTTCCCTGGCTTGATGAGGACAGTGATGACTGAGCTCCTCGCTGGGACACAGTCAAAGGCTTTCCCCAAACCCACCATGCCCAGTAACCAGCCATGGGGGTGGGGGGAACAGCCTTGAAGTCACTCTGGGAAAAACAGCAACTAGAGGAGTGATTATGGCCCCCTGGACTGGGCACTGGGGAGGCTGCCCCTCAAATCCTGGGGTTAGTTTTGGGCCCCTCACTCCAAGAAGGACATTGAAGGGCTGGAGCATGTCCAGAGAAGGGCAACAGAGCTGGGGAAGCAACTGAAGGACCTGGGCTTGCTTAGCCTAGAGAAAGGGTGCTCAGGGGAGACCTTCTAGCTCTTGACAACTCCCTGACAGGAGGTTGAAGCCAGGTGGGGTCAGGCTCTTCTGCCAAGGAACAAGTGACAGGACAAGAGGAAATGGCCTCAAGTTACCCCAGGGGAGGTTTAGGTTGGACCTGAGGACCAGTTTCTTCTCTTTGAGGGTTGTTAAGGACTGTCTCAGGCTGCCCAGGGCAACAGTGGAGTCACCATCCTTGGAGGGGTTTCAAAGCTGTGGTGCTGAGGGACATGATTTAGTGGTGGGCTTGGAAGTGTTGGGTTAACAGTTGGACTCGAGGATCTTAAAGGTTTTCCAACCAAAACCATTCTATGATTCTAACTCACTACTGACAGCACAGAGCTGCTGTTCTCATGGCCCTTGCTCACAGCTGAGACTCACACAGTCCATTGCCTGGTGGCACTTGTGTCAGCTGGAGGATTGGCATCCGGGTGATGCCTTCTTTACTAAGTGGGATGGTTCCCATATGCCAGTCAGACCTACCCACTGCCAGGAGGCTCAGTGCCACATTGGTGAGGACCCGTTGACCTGTGACTGGGTGGCTCATTTGCAATTTTAATGTCCCTTTAGGTGGAAAGGTGGCAGGAGATGTGTGTTCCCCATCATGTAAAGAGGTCACCTCCCCAACCCACATTGAGGAGAACTGCTTTGCATGATGTACTCTGCTAGGGAAAAAAAAAATAAAAAAATGAAGTTTGCAGTGTAACAGCAACAGGGATGGGAGTTAACAGTGTCTTCCACTAAGAGACACAAGAAGTTTAACCAAGTTAAACCCCAGCTCATCATTTTTGTTTAGCTTCAACAAGTCCTGCTTGGACCTTGAGGAAAGCTTTAGTTCTCTGCTTTTTTCACCTATCTAATCTCTTCCCTTTAAACCCCAGTTTCCTTCATGACCATTAATAGGATTGAATATTGCAGGATCAAAATAAAAGGGATGGGAAAAAGGATTTCCTTTAGAAAATTGCCTGATGCCGCTCAAGTTGCCCATTAGAGGACAAGCAATCAGCTGCCGAAAAGAAGAAACATGCTCTGTGTTTTCCTAAGATGTCCTTTAAAATAAAGAAAACATTTCATCCTAAAGGGAATATTCTTCCTGCCTAGCCCTGAGAAGCTGCTATCAGGGAGCAGCAACCAGTGGGAATTCTCTTGGAGCTGTTGTGTTCCTGTGGGCTGCCCAGTATGGCTGTGGGCAATGTGCCATAGAGATAAAGCCACAGACCACCCTGGTGACCCTCCCAGGGGCTGGTCCAGGAGCATCTCCTCTCCAAACCCCAGCACAAACCTAGAGCTGGGTGTCAGGGCCATCCCATGGCAGAGAGACAGGAGAAATGTAAAAGTGTCTTTTAATATAAATATAAATCCATCTGAAGAGCTGCAGCGAGGACCGTACCCCACCAGAGATGCCTGGGCTGGGCAGCTCGGTGGGGACTGCAGCCACCTCTGCCCAGCCAGAGCTGGGCAGGGCTAGAGCCAGGGCACCAGCAGTGGTAGGGCCAGCAGGGCCAGGACTCGGGGGTGCAGGGAGGTGGCCAAGCCCCGCAGCGTGGCCTGGTTGGTCTCGGCAGCTGGTGAGCCACGGGCACTGGCCAGGCGGCCCCGGGTGCTGCACAGCTCCTGTAGGTTCCCCTGGAACTGGATCTTGCGGGATTCCTGGCGCAGCGACTCCCAGATGGCAGCCGCTTCCTCAGGGCAGCTCGACAGCACCTCGTTGGCGCAGGCATGGAAGTCATCCCAGGACCTGGGGAGGGGGGCAGGAGCAGGGGGCACCACTGGTGGCAGGTCACCAGGCCCCCCCAGAAGCTCCCATAAGGACGGGGACACTCACTTGCAGATGGTGTCCAGCTCCTGCACCTCCTCACCACTCTCCTCCTGCTGCCGCTGGACACTCTGGGCCATGCTGTCTCCCAGGCTGATGAGACAGCCAGCAAAGCCCTTGTAGATGGTGTCACACTTCCCTGCCATGCTGACGGGCTCCTGGCTCGTGGCTGCAGAGGAGAGAACAGAGCTGAGACCCCCATGGTCACCCCCACTAATGGCTATTGACAGCCCAGGAACAGGTGTCACTAGATGGGAGTGACACCAGGCTCCAAAACGCAGGGAAGGGCTGGCACCCCCTTCCACATCTCCCTCTCCCCAGGTGCTTGTAGTGAACCTTCACTGGGGACCCAGGCAGGGTGGCTTGGAGGGATGCCCCTGCCAGCGCTGTTGCTGCCATTAGCCACAGGGGCAGAGCAGCGTGCCGGCTGCCTCGCTTCTGGCCTCCCCGCAGCCATCTGTCCCGGCTATTATCCCCTAACAGCGAAGATTAATTTGTGACTACAACAGGGAAAACAAAAAACAAAACAAACAAACAAACAAACAAAAAAAAAACAAAAAAGGAAAGGTTCAGCAAGCTGGAGTATGCTGTGGTGGGAGAGGAGGGAAAAAGAAGGAAAGGGGAAGATAAGAAGGAAAGGCAGAGGAAAAGGGGGAAAAGAAGGAAAGGGGGGGGAAAGAAAGGGGAAGTGAAAAACACAAAAGGAATAGTCCAAAGTGCAACTCTATCTGCTTCACCCTGGGAAGCTCCAATTCCCTGCTTTGCTCCACAAGGGATGAACCACCGGCACTGGCCATGGAACGGTGGGTGACAGGGTGTGTTGGCAAGGACTGTGAGTGCATCCGCTGCCAAGGGGAAGCAAAAAAAGAGCTGGTGTGTGGCTGGGTCACAGGGAAATGCCACACAGGCCTCAGGTCTTCCTGGGGGTCCCACAGGGCCACAGAAGTGTGGGTTCCCTGGACCAAGTGGTGGGGGATGCAGGACTTTCAGAAGGGCTGTGGGTGTGCCCACAGGAGGTCTCTCTGATGATGATGCTAAGAAGGTGCAAGGATCGTCCCAGACAAGTTCCCTGAGGGAAGGTGACACCAAAAAAGAAGCCAAAAGTTGCCCAGTGGCAGCTGAGGCAGCCAGGGTGTCTCCAGGGAGCCATGTGTTGTGCCGCTGGCATCCCACACCCATGCCCCTGGAACAAGGCCCTGAGCAAAGCGACTGTGACCAAGACCAACATTGGAGCGAGCCTGAAACCTCACAGAGCACAGGAGGCATTTGTGAAGAGAAATCTCTTGAGCACAATCACCAATTAAAGTCTCTGATGCCTGCCACAGGAGTCACAAATATCAGAGGTATCAATGGAGTGGGACCCGTGGCACCTCTGTTGACCCAGCTGGGCAACAACGGCATCTCTCACCAGCCCAGGCACACGCCAGCCGGTAGGGTCAGCAGAAGCCTTCCCTCAGCTGGCTGGTCTCTGCCGCAGGCTGGGTTTTGACCTTCTGGGCTCATCTCAACACCCATCGTGAGCCCTCCCCTCTGCGCGGAAAGGGAAACCAGGAAGACAAACCATCTCTGCTACCCTGCCGCAAAATCACAGGGGAAAAAGCTGCCCCGGGCTCCATCGGGGAGAGAGTCCCGAGGCAAACACATGGAGGGAGAGTCGCAGGGTGCTGCAGAGCATCGCTGGCTCTGAGCGAGCACCGGCAGTAGGTATCCTGCTTCTAGGGGAGAGTACCCACCCTTCATGCCCCATAACTGCCCCAGGCTTGCTAGTTCCCAGTCTCCATTCCCAGCGGCTGTCTCCAGGGCAGGGATATCGCTGGGTACCACTGTGCGTGGAGCTGACAGTGTCCCCCCCTTGTCTACGGAGGGAGCGGGAGAGCATTGAGGGACAGGCTGGTGCTGGACCGGTGCTCCGAGGGCAGAAAAGGCACTTCCAGCCCCCGGGTGAAGAAGGACAGGCAGGGAGACCCAGCAGGAGCATGGGGCCAGTGGTCAGGGCTGTCTCGGGGCACGGCTCTGGGCTAGAGAGCAGGAGCCGAAACACTGTCCCTGTCTGAGCAGGACCGCCGGGCAGCGCGACGAAGCAGCTTTCTTGCTTGCCCGGAGCTACAGGACGGCAGAAGAGCGGTCGACGATGGATCGCGGACTCTCGGGGTAACTGGGCATCCCGCTGCCCGCAGCTAGAGGGTAAGGGGGCAGCGAAGCCGGGGACGTCCAGGGTCCCGCTCCCAGCCGCCAGCCTCCCCCCGCCCCGGCAGGTATCCCATCTGCAGGCACGGGCAGCCCCGTAACCCGGGCACAGAGATCCCCAGGCAGCCCTCGTACCATCCCGCCAGCACTCACCGAGGTGCAGGAGCAGCGAGCACACGAAGCCCAGCAGCCGCCAGCAGCCGCAGCCCATGGTGCGGACCCCGCCGCCACCTCCTCCACCGTGTGTTCCGCGCTCCGCCGCCGCCGGCAGGCAGACACGGGAGCGAGCGAACAACAGCGAGCGGGGACGCGCGCACGTGCGTCACCCAACCCCCGCGGAGGCGGGATGAAGAAGGGGAGTGGGGAGGGGGGGTTTAGGGACCGCCCCTCCCGCTCCCCCTCCCCACCCCTCCCCGTAACCACC
>JANHGL010016253.1:0-23716 GCA_024611195.1 Ceyx melanurus
AAGAGAAGGCTCCGGGGCAATCTTATAGCCACCTTCCAGTACCTGAAGGGGGCCTACAGAAAGGCTGGAGAGGGGCTCAATGCAGGGGGGCTGGACTAGATGGCCTTTGGAGGTCCCTTCCCTAAACATTCTATGATTCTATGATCTTACACTAAGCCAGCAGCAAAGTTGCCCTCAAAGCTGAAGTAGTGGCTTCAAATTACTTTGCAGTATCACCTTATTAAGAACTTGATGTTTTGAACTGATTTAACATGGTGGGGAATGGACTCTGGGAGCAGATGTCACTGTGTGTTTACTGTGGTGATCCTGCAGATTTTGCTGAACCTCTGCTGTCTGCTGGTAGAAGATGGTTATGGACCAAATCCAGGAGCTGCAGCAGGCATCAGGACAATGTCTGTGAGCAGGGGAGGAACCTGAACACCTCAGATAGATGCTTAAAGCTGAGGCCAATGAAGGGGCTGGTTGATGATGGTTCTTGTCCCACTCATGGAGACCTCTGAGGCGTCTATGATTGGAGTGATTATTCCCTAGTCCTTGATGACATTTGGCACCTGAGTTGTCACCCATTCTCAACTGTCTGGTGTCCATGGATGTGGATCACCCAGATGACTGTACAGATGGGATGGTCTTTTCCTACAGCCCCTTGGAAGTCTCTTGGGTCACTAAATCCTTCCATGCAGATAGCAATGATACCAGCAGCTGATGCCTCCCGAGTGCTGCTGGAAATGACTCCCAGTGCTTGCAGTCACATGTGGGGCATGGTGGTCATTGATGTGTGGTCCTGCTGCAACAGATTGTATTGGCCACTGTCTGTTCCTCGAACCCTGTGAGTTGGCCTGCCCTGTGTGGAGTCATCTTATCTCCCAGAGAACTTGGACCACAATTTTTTGTGTTCACAGAAAACATATGTATTTGTGGGGTAGCTGAGTGCACCCTTCGCCCTCAGGCACCTGCAGGATGTAATCATAGACCCTTGCACTGCAAGTGACAGCCTGTGATGGAAAAATATCCACATTCTGCGAAACCAAGATGACTTAGGTGGGTTGGAGCAAAGGGGCTGTCTTCTCAAGAGTCTGAGACCACAGAGCCCAGTGACTGCAGAAGAGGTTTGAATGGTAACAGCATCCTGGTGTCAGAGAGGTGCAAATTATATCTGACGCTACTTGTCTCACCAGCAGACAGTTAAAGAGAATGGGTGACAACTTGGGTGCCAAGTGTCATCAAAGATTAGGGAACTGGCACTTGGGTTACAGCAATGGAGGCTAGTTTTGTCCATCCCTGTAATATTACAGATCATCCCCCTAAGTCCAGTCAGAGGGAGGTTTTGTGGAGGAGGATGTATCTGGGAACCTGGTACCCATCCTTTACTTCTCTCAGGACCATACTCAAAGTCTCACTCTTTCTCCATCACCATTCCAGCTGTGAGCAGGTGGAGGTGCTCAGCACCTAGCACATTCCCACAACATGCCCTGTGGCACTGCTGGTACCCCCAGGGACACAGCACTGAGGTTCTGGATCTCTGTGCTTTGGCAGATTTGCACTAATTAAATCTAAGGATGCCTTAGAAGCAGCTGAGCTGCTTCTGTTCCTGGTGGTTTGTTGGTTGTGGTTGTTTGGTTTTTTTTGGTTGGTTGTTTGGGTTGTTTTGTTTTTGTTTTCAATAAATGTAGGGGGGGGTTCTTGTTTTGTTTCTCTTTCTCAGCAGGAAAAACTGAAAGAAAAACTTAGGGGTTAGCTTAAATCTAACGAAAACTGGTTTCATCTGATCCTCTCAATCTCCCTGTGCTGCACTGCAGATGTGAGCTGCAGACTGCCCTTCCGAGAGCCGAACGCTGCAACACAAGCGTGTGGCCCCTGCGGGTGGGGGCGGGTCAGACTCCCTCAGGAGATTATTCAGGGCAGATGTCACCCTCTGGTGGAGTCTCTCCACCGGTTGCAGAGGAAGCCAAAAGAGATTATCTAGGGAATATAGCAAGACAAAAATCTGTATTTGGGTGGCATCATGTCCTCAAGACCAGCTCTTCTCCCGGTGTTCTCAGTGCATCATGAAAGACACCAGGACGCGAGGACAACAAGGGGTATGCTCTGCTGAAGCTATACCCTCTTTTGTGGGGTCACACGCTGCAGCAGAAAACTGCCAGAGAGCTCATTCTTGGGTAAATCAACACTCGACTGTTGCAGATCACGACTGCTAAAACACTTCACTTTTGGCTGAAATCAAATGTTCTATTTTCTGTATCCAGTGTTTGGCAACATTTTATTCCCTGACACCTTGCTATTCTAAAGGGCAGCCACAGGAAGGAGGAGAAGACTCCCCTGATGCTACAGCACTTTCCTGCAGGTCGAGAATGCTCAAGTTTTCCTCCAAGGGCTTTAAGAAAGCCTGAGGACAAAAAGTGCACGTGAAGGATGCAAAGGGTAGGATTTAATTTAGCAAGAAATAAAATTACAGTGATTATCTTCTTTTTATATTGAAAAGTTTGCAAAGGAATCATTTATATTTACATGAGCTTGTTGACATGATGAGTGATGCCATTTATAACATCTCTGATTCTAGCTTGGATTTGTAGAGCCTCTGCTCTGCTGTCCAGGTGCCTTACCAGGTTGCTCCATCATGAACAAATTCAAAGTCATGAGGGGGTGGTCACATGTTCCCATGTGGCCTATAACTTGGGCTAATTAATGTGCAGCTTTGAAACCACAGAATCTTAGAACAGTAGGGGCTGGAAGGGACATCTGAAGATCATCAAATCCAACTCCCCTGACAGAGCAGGAACACCCAGGAAAGCATCCAGATGGATCCAAATTGTCATATACCAGTGGGTGCACTTCAGCAGCAATTAATGCCAGTGCTTGGCAGACAGGACCCACTAGTTTCCCTGTATGGGGATCTAGGGCTAGTCAGCATTTATTCCCAGTGTCACGGCATAAGAAGCCTAAGGCAGTGCCGGGAAGAAATAAAGGAGACTCCAGTACAAGCTGAAACTCAACTCCGTGGATGTGAGCTTGCTCAAGCCATGAGTGGGCACCCAGCCACTGCTTGTGGTGGCACAGTACTGCTGCTAGCCACCCTGCTGCTGCTGCTGCTCATGGCTTTTCAAATCCATCTGGGAGGCTGGGAGTGGCTGTGCTCCCAGGTGGTGCTGGTCATGGAGCACAACAGGGTGTCTCCCAGTACATTATGAACAATGAGGCCAGCAGGTTGAGGGAGGGTCTCCTCCTCCTCTATACTGCCCTAGTGAGACTACATCTGGAGTAGTGTGTTCAGTTCTGGGCTTCCCGGTTCATGAGAGACAAGGAACTACAGATTTGTGAAAATAGATTAAGGGACTGGAGTATCTCTTATGAGGAAAGGCTGAGAGACCTAAAGCTGTATTTAGCCTGGAGAAGACTGAGAAGGGATCTTACACATTTTTATAAATAGTTAAAGGGTGGGTGTCAAGATGATGGGGCCAGTCTCTTTTCAGTGGTGCTCAGTGACAGGACAAGGGACAATGGGTACAAACTGCCACACAGGATGCTCCACCTAAACATGAGGAAACACTTTACTGTGAGGGTGATGGAGCACTGGAACAGGCTGCCCAGAGAGCTTGTGGAGTCTCCTTCTCTGAAGACTTTCAAAATCCACCTGGACATGATCCCATGTGACCTGATCTGTGTGAATCTGCTTTGGCAGGGAGGTTGATGATCTCTAGAAATCACTTCCAATGACTACCAGTCTGCAATTCTGTGATGATTCCATCTCCCTGTGCTCTGTGAGGCTGGGGAGGGATCTGGAGGGTGCTCAGGGTCAGCCCAGATGAATCTCCCAAAGGACATGCTCACTGTGTGGGGCTACCCACCCTAACTCTGGGCATGGCCCTTTCCCAAGTCCTGGAGGACATCTCCCATTGGAGGCTGTTCCATGCCTGCCCAGTGTGGACACATGACCATCCCTGCAACATGGTCCCTGGACTGCCAGCCTCTGGGTTTCTCCAGCCATGGGCTGGGTTTCAGGGCAAGAGGGTGTGGGACTGGGAGGCTGGGACTGGTGCATGGATGGCAGCAGAGTCCAGGGAAGATAGCCAAGGTGAAGGTCAGGGGAAGCAATGACACACAAATGTTTTGTGCTTTGGTTTTCCTGGGGGAAACCAGCCAGAGAGGTGAGGAGGGTGTGCAGGGCAAGTCTGGGTTCTCTGGGGAGTGAGGCTGTCCTCTGCCTGTGCTGGGTCCCACAGTCTGAGCACCCACACCACGAGCTGGGTGCAAGGACTGAGATCAGGGCTGGGCTGACCTGAGGAAGGCACTGTCCTGCCTTGTGGCTTGCCCATTCTGGGGGACCTTGAACAAGTAAAGCAGGAACTCCACAGCAGCCCTTGGCTTTGAGGAATACAGCAAGTTTTTTTATCTTTTTCACAATGGTGAAAAAGCCACACAGCCACCCTCCCTCCATTCCAGAGCTTCCCTGGTACCTGGAGGTGACAGCCACGGTGCCTGTAAGGGGATGGGAAGCTCTACCTGGATACAAAATGATAACTATTTTCTATATTTTGATTCTCCCAGTGAGAGCAAATAAATAAGCACTTTATTTAGAGATTTTATTTATTTTTTTTTTTCTACCGAGGTAAGTGTATTTTTCAGGGCAGGATGAAGCTGAACCACTCAAAGAAGTCAGGGCATAATGGCCATGCTGTGACAGCCCTTGGCCATAGTCCTCCTCAGGGCACACAAGGGAAATGAGCTTTTAGGGTTTTCTGGGAGGTTATTTCCATCAAAGGGCGAGGCAAGGGCAAGACAGCTGAGAAGCTAGCAGCTGGAGGGTAAGATCCACCCAAGTCCATGGCTTGTTTAACAAGTTTTGTTTCTCTGGAAGATGATCTCTCCCAGGACAAAGCCCCTTGGTGATCAGTCAGCACCACAGCACCTTTCCCTGGGAGCTGTGTGAAGCAGATGGTAGGACTGTGGGTGTCTGGGGGCAATCTGTTGGCTACACGAGCTCAGAATTGCCCTGAGCCAGCATCCTTGGTATAGTTACCACTCTCCTTTATATTTTCTTCCTGATTTGATGGCTCTCATGCCCTTCTGCCCTGGGGTTTATTCAGGCCTACCTCGAAGAAGGAGCACCTCCTGTTGCATCCTACTTGTGGCTTTCACAAAACAAATTTCTATGGGAGGGGGACTATCCCTGTATCAAAAGTGAGTATCACGATGCCCACCGTCCCATCCTTCATCACTGCCTGTTTAAAAGACAACCCCTTTGGCAAGCGCTAGACATTTTTCATTACCTTTATGTTCGCATATATTAAACAGAATTATTTTCTATATCTATCTATCTGGAGATTATATTATGTATGTATTAAATAATGCATAGATTAAAAGCCAGGACAAGGTACTGGAGGAGAAGGACACTTCCAGAACTGAATCTCATCCCAAAACCCAAGATATAATCACAGAATCATAGAACTGTTCCATTTGGAAAAGACTTTTAGATCAGAGTCCAGCTGTTAACCTAACACTGCCACTTCCACCACAAAACCATGTGCCTCAGAACATCATCTACACATTGCTGAAATACCTTCAGGGATGGCGACTGTGCAACTCCGCTGGGCAGCCTGTCCCAGTTCTTATAAGCTCTCTCAGTGAAGTTTTTCCTAATATCCAACCTCAACCTCCCCTGACTCACTTTGAGGCCATTTCCTCTTATCACTTGTTACTTGGGAGAACAGACCAACCCCCATCTTGCTACAAACTCCTTTCAGGCAGCTGTAGAGAGCGAGGTCTCCCCAGAAACTTCTTCTCTCCAGGTTAAACAGCCCCAGTTCCCTCAGCCACTCCTCATAACACTTGTGCTCTAGACACTTCACCAGATTTGTTGCCCTTCTCTGGACATACTCCAGCCTCTCAGTGCCCTTTGTGTAGTGAGGAGCCCAAAAATGAACTCAGGATTCAAAGTGTGGCCACACCAGTACTGAGTGCAGGGGCATGATCATTTCCCCACTCCTGCTGGCTACACTATTCATGATACAGCCCAGGATGCCATTGGCCTTCTTGGCCACCTGGGCACACTGCTGTCTCATGTTCACACAGGTGTCAACCAGCACCCCCAGGTACTTTTCTGCTGGGCAGCTTTCCAGCCACTCCTCCCCAAGCCTGTAGTGTCACATAGGGTTGTTGTTGTGAAGTACCCAGCGCCTGACCTTGCTGAATCTCATCCCATTGGTCTCAGCTCATCGATTCAGTCTGTGAGACGCTCTTCATCAGAGATGGGTTCCCCAACTTGTGACAAATGATGGCTTGAACCGAAAATAGGTTTTATCCATTTTATTTAACCAATAAAATTCCTACTGATAACAATGAAAGTAATTTCAGCAAGTATAAATGCGATACAGTTTTAAACAAACCCCATTGTTCCGTACCTATAAATAGATTTTTCAAAACCTCATAAAAAGTGCAGATTTATGAATTGCTGTTAAAATGTTAATACATGATTCCTTTGTTTAAAAATGCGTTTTGTCTCCTAACTCACAAAAAAAAAAAAAGTTCCTTCTGTGTCTGTTCAGATAAATTCAAGTTGGGAAACCTAAAAACTAACGAAAATCACACACACACACACACACAAAAATGCATCCCACTACGTCAGTCTTTCCTCTGCAAAAAAAAAATCAAAATCAAAACAAAGCAAAACAAAAAAACCCAACCAGCAACAACAAGAAAAAAAATTTATAAAAGCTGCTGTGGAAATCCACAGTGAGCTCCTAGCAGCTGCCTCACCTTGCAGGCACCCCTCCTGCGAAAGCAGGAGCCCACAGCATTGTCTCCAGGGCTCAGGGCAGGTTATGTGGCACCTGCCTGTGGGGATGCTGTAGGGACTGTGGGATTCACAGAGCTATACCACGCTTCTCTGCCTTGTGGCGGTGGGAAGGAGCAGCAGGATCAGAGCTTTGTCCTTCATCCTCTGTCCCGAAACACCCACGCAGTTGTGGAAGGAGAAGGCAAGAAGGTGACATCTGTCGGGCTGGGGCTGGGTACAACTGACCCCCTGACCAGAGGGTGAGAGGTGGGAGCTACAAGGAAATGTCACTGCCCTGGGCACAGCGCTGCCCTCCCAGCTTGTGGGTGAGGGGGCTCAGAACTATGGCCACCAATGAGGAGCCAATGCCCCTTCTTACCCCTACACGCTGGACTCTGCAGATGACAAATTGAGGGCTAATTTTTGCACTCAGTAGAGGCTCGGAAGCTTCTCGGCTGCAAAAACACCATGCCTGTGTTCTCGTCCAGCGGCTGGTCCACCCACCCCTCCCACAGCAACCAGGCTCACACTGCCCACCCTGCACCATGGGGGGCAGCCACCACATGGGCAGGGGGGGCTGGCACACACGGCAGACCCCAGCCCCCCAAATGCAGGGTGGCCATGCAACTTGGGCTGGGCTTTCTGCAGAGAAGGGCTCAGCCCACGCAGGGCCAGGAGAAGTCTGCTGACACGCCTCCCTCTGTCTACAGTGGTATTTTATCTACAGCAGAGTCTGTTTAGCAAGAGCAGTTTAAAGTGGCTATGTTTATCAAGTTTGCTACTTTTATGAATGATAAAAAAAACCCCACAACAACAAAACAGAAAAAAAACCCCAACAAACCCCAGCAACTATAAATACAAAGACTCACACACCAGACACTTGCAGCCTGCGTGATTCATAAACCGCATCAATATTCTGTTAAAAAGCTTATTCTACTTAAAACTATACATAGTACAAGAGACTGAAAAGTGGCAGTCGTGTACGGGCACGCTGCCTGCCCCAGGGTGGCCCACAGTCAGGTGCTTCCTAAAAAAAAAAATCAAAGGAGTTACAGTAACACGGCACAGGACTGCAAAGCCAATCACAGCTTCTGCTTACACCGCATACAAAGTACCAAGTGGAACACAAAAAAGAACTGGTGTTAATACTGATGGATTAAAGAGTAACTATAAAGATCAAAACAGACATTCACAGCATGCTACATATATTGCTCACAAACTTCTTTTTTCTTTTTAGTTTGTTTTTTTTTTTTAGAAAAAAGAAAAAAGAAGAAAGGCTAATACAAAACAAGGAGTTGGCAGTCTGATATTCAGTTATGTCAGAGAAAGATAAAGCATATACATTCATTGTGTGGCTTTCCAGCAAAGGAAGAAAAGGGTAAAACCAAGAGATTTCAAGTTTACAAAATTCCAACTTTTTTAAGCTACAGTTTATATCCAGTTCCGGTCACAGCCACTAAAAAGGTTTCTGACTGTGTCACCTCACAGAGTCCAAAGGCTGTAGCATAATTATTATTATTTTTCCCCTAAAAGTGGCCACATCTCCCAGCACCCCCAGCAGGCTGCTCTGGTAGCCACCTGGGTAGGTGGCAACCGGGCTGGAGGGAAGAGGGTCTGGTGGCACGACACGAGTGCGAAGTGGGGAATGAGAAACAGTTTTGAACCGTGTGTGTTCGGACCTGCAGCTATCACTGCCTCTCAGACCCCTCAGCTGGAGACACAGTGCCTGGTGATTCACCCATTTGGTCTGAAACCTCCCTTCAAAGAGCTTACAGGGGGCAAAGAAAATAAAATTCAACAGCAGCATAGTTTTCTTGGGCAGAAGGGAACCCTTCCCCTACTCCAATCAAGGAAGGGATCCTAGCTCTTGTCCTACAGGAACCCTCTGGACACCTTGGAAGGAGCTATCTCCCACCATCTGTCCTATACACAGTCCAGAGCCTCTCAGACACACTGGTGAAGTTTCTTCAACTGACCATTGTATCAACTCCTCCTGTGCTGGTTGAGTCCCCTCAGGAGTGCCTATGATCTGCACCTTCTGATGCCAACAGCATGGTTTGCTCCCCCACAATTAGTATATTAAGTGGCATCTTCAAAACCACCTCTAACTACTGTCAGGAACAAGAGCAGAATCCAGATTTCTATTTTCCACAAGCTCTGATGATGTTCCTACTCAGTACTCATAGGAACACTCACCCCTGGCTGTATCTCCAGCAGCCACTCCACAGCATGCGTTTGGATTTTGCCCATAGACAGGTGAAAAACACAAATCCACTTGTTGCAGAGGCCGCCCACAGTCTACCTCGCTGCCAGGCACCCAAGAAGCTGCTGACCCAGAGGCCCTGTCAAGCCTGCCTGGTGGAAAAGGACTCAAATCCCCATTAGATGTCCCTCAATGAAACCTGCACAGATGAACAGCTCAAGCACGGGGAGTTTTGCTAAAGGAAATGTTTCCTCAGGGGATCCAGTGGAGTACCACTGTAACTCCAGAGATGGGATCTGACACACTACTGCTAAATGCTACCTAAATGTTCTAAGAAAGTACTGAGTGCCACCCTTTCAAACCAGATTTAGTATTCTCCTGTCCAGAAATAACCTAATACAGCAATTAAGTGTCTCTGAACATGAGAAAGACCCTCTGACCTCAACAGAAAATAGTCAAAGAGGAACCTCATGTGGTTTTACAAGGTTAAGGCCAGGAGGTTGTCCTGCACACCTGCTAGGGGTTGGGAGCTGGGAAGACAAGAAACACTTGGATGCAGAGGAGTGGTGCTGGCAGGTTGGAAAATGAAAAGTTTTGCCCCCAGTGAGCAGTAGATGGATTAATATTTGCAAGAGAGGCCTGATGCATGTTGGGGGAGCAGGAGCATGATCACATGCCAGACAATGTGCTCTAAAGGATAAATTAACACTGATCAAGATGCTCCTGAAGTTTCCTCATACTACTGTGCTCTCTCCACCTCCCACACCTGAGATCCATGCAGTAGGTATGAAATGCTAAATTAATTTTTATTTGGAGATTAAAATATTCATTTAAAATTCCCAAATGTGGAAAAGCTGGTGGATGCAACCCTGTCTTTCAGACAAGCACAGTGCCAGAGGCCATAGAGAAGAATAAATCTGAAGTTCAGACAGTGAAAACAGACGTTTTTGTCCAGCTCCTGGAATGATCTCTAACAGCAAACCAATTCTTACAGCTTCATATTCATGTCAGCTCTGTGAAAGTTCACTTAGAATTAATTCACTCCATTTTTGTGCAACATTACCCCTTATTTATAGGAGAAAGATACAAACCTCTATGGAGAAGTAACTGAAAGAACATCCATAGAAATCACAAAGATTTTGGAGTATTTCTGGTCAAAATTTTTTTTTTTTTTGAGCACAAACTATCCACTTGTTACCACCAATAAATCTGTTCTGCAAGTAGAGGTTAAAGAATTCAGTTCTTCTAAAAGGGCATCTGAACTCTGGAACATGAGCCTGAAATGCATGCCTATGTTCATGGAATAACACATGCATGGAGACACTGAGAACCTCTTCTGCAAGAGTAGCCGCTCACAGTTTAATTACTCCGGGAAAAGATTTCTCTAAGCCTCTACTAAGTCCCCAAAACAACCCATTTCATTAACAGTTGCTGCAAATCATATGGATCTGCTGCGCATTATTCCTTTAATCTCTATGAAAACTGATTTTCTTCTGTTGAATTTCAGGTGACTGTCTTTAAAAATCTCACTCAAAAATGCAAGTGGGCATCTTGCAGAGTTTTGCTAAGTGCCTAGGTGCTTAAAATCCCACTGATTTTTAGGCAACTAACTGCTTTTTTCAAATTCCATGAAAACATCTTTCAGCATTGCTAAGAATAAAATTTTTTTGAAGAATATGGTGCTTTGACCTTCTGCACTCAAGTAACAGAGAAGCAAAATGTTTTTGTTCCGTTCTGATCTGTGCTAAATCTACAGAAACTTACATGTGTAATTGTTTACAATCACTGATTTTCCTGTCCTTAAAGGTTTTTTTAATACATAGGAAGAGATGATATTGGTAATTCTTTAACCCTTAAAGTACATCCTTTTCATTTTAATGAAGGCTTTAGGACAAAGAATATATATTTCAGTTCAGTCTCAAAAATAAATCCAGCTACAGCTGACCACAGACTCATAGAGTACCACAACACTTGCTTTAGGAACCAGCTGCACAAACTGTACCCTTGTTTTAAATGGTTTCTGGTCCTGTTTGATGACACTCTTGTGATGTTCTGGGAAATGCAAATGCTTCCTCCCATCAGCAACATTCTCATTTCTCGTCACTACCAAAAAAAAAAAAAAAGGATAAATTTCAGCAAGAATGTGCTCCACTGCAAAACACATTTTGAAGTGATTCTGCAATGGTAAGAAGCAGAAGCTCTGCTGCCTACTTCCAGTGTTCCCTGTGTTAGTTGGTTCATTTGTGCCTCCCAAGCTGCCTCTTCAGCAGGCAGGAGACTATTTGCTCTCCCTTTGTGTTGGTCACGGCTGGGATTTTGTGGACGAACATTAATGCTGGTAAATAGCAGTTCCAATAAAGGAACACAGAGGGAGGGAGAGTATCTATACTTCCAATGACTAGGGTACTCTTAGGAATAATATTAATTAACAAAGTGTGCAGCTTCACTTTCATGAATGCTTTAAAAATGCAAAAAAACCCAAGAGCACTCGCACATTAAAATTTGGCACAGTGCGAGCCTAAAGCATGTGCAAAGAGCTGTACCACTTTAAGCACCTATTTGAACAAAAATCTATTAAAAATCATAAATTTGATGATAAAAACTAGGCTATATATATCACTATACTGTAAATGCAATACTTTGAAAAAAATGCCGCATAGAAAACATTTCCAGAAGTTTCGAGTTTGCATTTAATATTTTAAAAAAGAGAGAAATATCAAACTAATTGTACAATGACATTGCCTAGAGTGGAATGTCTTGCAGGCTGTATGTGACTTTAAATATAACCTTAAAAAAGCAAACAAATAAAAAAAAAGAAACCACTGGTTTACTACAAATTTTATGAAGCAAATAATTTATGATTTCTATGTTTCAAATCTGCTCATGTACTTTACTCAGAACACATTTGAGCTGTCAAGTATATTTTGTAAGGAAAGAAGTAAAGGCACTCATGTTTCCAAATGTAAAACTCAACCTACTCTAAGAGTCTTTGCATTTCTGAAGGAAAATTAAGTTATCATATCAGTTACCCAAATCTAGTTCAACCTCTTTTCCAGAGCTCAACTGTGCTTCTTGAGAACTACCTGGATTTTCAAAGCAAATGAATTTAAAACTAGTATTGTACAGATCCCATCACTTGAAAAGAGCTAAACTATTGAAAGAAAGCTTCTCTCACCATAACTGTTTTATGCACAAAAGCCATTGGGTATGGCCACTACAGTCACAAAAGGGAGGAAAAAGGATTGTAACAACTTGGAAAGTTAATTTAAGGTCACACATATGAGTATCAAAATAATTCTGAATAATTTTTGTTAGCTATACAAGACAAATCAATATGTTGTTTTATCCAATACTCTAGGAGACAGCCTGATGCTGCCTACTGGGTAGTTTTCTAAATAGCCAACGTTAACATTAGAAAAAAACCAATTACTGATTTAATCCTCAAAAGGTTTTCACATGCAGAATCTGCAGTATGGAAGTGCAGAAAAGTGTACAATCATTTAGCTTTCCACTCTGGAACAGATAAAGTGAAAAAAACAACATGCGAAGTCACAGCAAGGTCTCAGGAAAAGGGAAGAAAAGAGATCACTAACTTCAGTAGAGTACTGCTACAAGATTCTGTCAGTTAAAAGTGTTAAAGTATGACTGAAAGTATTTTTTTCAAACTATTCTTCAATCACCAAGAATAAAAAAAAAAATCCTACCATCCAATGGAACACTAAAAATAAACCTATCCAATTAGTTTTGAATGTATGCAACAGAAGTCAAGGTCACCCTCCTCCAAGTAATATGAAAGTCCAAACCAACAGACAAAAGCTGAAGCAGAGACAACTTGCATCTTACTGGGTAAGTTTAAGCATCTTTAGGCACTTCACTGGTTCATTAAATGCAATACAAAATAAAGCTATAAATATCAACATTTTGTGCTCTTAAGAATTAGTCAAAAGCATTAGGGAACAGCACAAAAGTGTGACATTTTTGGCAGCTTATTTCTTCCCTTCCCCAAGATTACCAGTTGTCCATGAATGCTTTGTTTTGGGGATGCTTTGGCATCTCAGTATCAGGTTGTCTTAAGCCGTAAAAAACTAAAACAAAACTGCTAGGCCTTAGACAATAAAGAAATTTGATTTTAAAATTTCTTTATGGCTATATAAGAAGGACACTTTAGCAGTGGCATGATAGGGAAAAAAGTTCACTTTCTTTTTAAATATTGCACTTTTCTTTTGTTCACTCTCACTAATGCATAGAAACTTTTTAAACTTTGAATATTAAAATTTCATGCTACGAAAAAGTTATGGGAAGTAAATTTCTATACATCCAATATGAAAGAACAGATATGCCAGCCTTCCTTTACTTTCCTTAGTTCAAACTGAGAAAGAAGAGAGTGCAAAAAAACCCCACAACCCTATTTTTGGTCAGCTTGTGTATTAACTTCATAGGTGCCAACTAAACAAATTGCAACATGTGATGAGCGTGGATATTTTTAAGGACAACTGAGAGTGACTGTCAAGTAAAACAAGATTATGCATGATTGGAACATGGTAAGTGTGGCTGAAATGACAAATCGTGAGGCCTCTTCTCGGGAAGGGGCACGACAAAACAGATGAATTTTGCACTTCAGTAGCATGCTGTAGGATTTATCATGAATAATTTCACATTAAAGTGTGCTCAATGTTTGTATCCACATCTCGCATCACCTTCAATTGCTGTAGTAAGACAGTGACTGGCGAGCAGTCTCCAGGAGACACGGAAGAATCCAGTGGGCAATTCAATGCAACGCAGCCTGTGAGTCTTTGTCACGAGTCAGGACGTGGTGGTACGGTCTCAGGACAGGTAGAACTGATCTTCTGCTGGACTCCACTAATCTGAAAAATGATTGCTTGGAAAACAAGAAGCCTCTAAGCACTTCACTCCAGTGCTTAAAGAACAAAGCGCTAGGATTGGATAGAATAAAACCAGTTTCAGGATCCTGACTGCTGCGCAGAATTCCAGCCGGAAACAATGCAGAGTAGTGCTCCTCAGTGTTACTTTTGTTATCATTAGTAATGTTAAGCATCAAGAAAATAAAACACGTCATTGCACATTACAGCCGTCACGAAGCACGGCTAAACTTTGACACTATAGAATTGAATAACCTGATGCTACATCACAAACAGCTTCTGGTGTGTATCTATTTCGAAAGGTCTTTACATACTCAGTAAAAACTCCTTTACTCCTGCTCAGCGAATGCCTCAGGTTAAGTGACGAGTTATGGCACGAAGGGCATACAGAAGTTCAGCTTGCATACGAGCTTCCATTAGAAGTAGATTGACATGAACCTGTTAAAAATTGATTCAGCCATTCAGTTCACCTCCAAATGCAACACTGTTCATTTAGGCTAAAATTGCTAACCTTCTGTAAAGTATCACTGCAGGAAATTGTCCTTCCTCCCTGTACCCTGCTGCAGGACAGCAGTTCCTCTTGAGACAGTGCTAGAAAACATCCTAGGACTGCAAGGAACTAGCCTCAACTGCTGCTTTAAGCAATCTTCCACCTGAGAATTGCAATAAAACTACTTTTTGTACCCTAATGGCATTAGTTCTGTGCTAGATCTAGAGCACAGAAAAAGGAATGGTTTACATGCCAGACAGGCTGGCAGGCACACAAACACTGAACTAGTCAAGCATTTAACTTGGATAGCTGAAGACACACTGACTTAACTTGTATATCTGAAGACACGTTGACATTTTGATGATGAAAAATACTGTGAAGATATACATATGTAAGAGTCAAGGTCTTTTTGATCCCAAAATCCCAAGTATTGACATAGTCGACCACTTCGGCTTCTCAAGTTTATTCACTTTTCTTTTAAAGTTGCCAGTTCAATATTTTTGAGAAGTCACTCAAAATAATAATGATAATAATAATGATAATAATAATAAATAATAATAATGAATCACTATTTCAGTGCACTAAGAAACATTTTTGTCAAATAGCTATCTAATACGCAATGAATTGTTCTCATTTGTTTTTCTCTGGTTAAAACCAGCTTGTTTGATAGATACTGCTATTTTTAGGTGTTACCACACTTTCATGTTTCCATAGCACAGGGGGCTCTGTGAGGCCCATTTGGCTTTGGCACACCTACCTTCTCAGAGTGCTTGAACTGACGCCAGTAACTGTCGTACATGCGCTTGGTGGTTCTCTCTGGGTAGCAGGTCACTGTCTTTATGTAAACCTTCAGGCTGCGTTCAAGTAACTGATTAACTTCTCCATAATCATAGTCATCATACCTAAATAACACAGGCAATCATTCTGTTGGATGTTAAGTTTTTAAAAGCACGGTCTTTTGCAGTGTTATGTTCTTAAGTTTGGGAATTGAAGCATTTATGTTACAGGCTAGACAATCACCTGCTAACAGAGGATCTGAAAGGTTTAGTACTAGTATGTTGCATTTTCTGAACAAAGGATTCAGGCTGGCTTCAGAGAAGACATATGTAATAATTTCCATCCTCATTCATAATAATTTTCTCCCCTGGAAGCAAAGGTTACACTGATATGCCAGAAAAAATAGCACTCTAGCTTCCCAATAGAGGTACCATCTCCACTTGCTCACACAGAGTCTAAAAACGTATTTTTCACTTGCTTCATTTCTCATTCTGTTTACACAGTTTAAAATGCACTCGTAAGCCAGGGGATTTTTGTCCATACCTGATTCCATACATACAGTGGACATAGTTAAATAAAGCTCTTCTTAGCGTGGTTGTATCAACATCTTCATGTGTTGCCATAGTGTTATAGGTGAGATTATACACCATACGAAACTTCTCATCGAGGAGATGCCCAATATCAGAATAAAGCCTGTTTACAAGGGAAAAGCCATGATTTTCCCAAGTATAGTCCTGCAGGAAAAGAACAAAATATATCAACATAAAAATGAAGTCTCTATCTGATCCTCTCTATAGCTCAATAGTTATTGTTGTCTGCTAGTTATAACTTCATTTTCTTAAAAAAATTTGGATTTTGAATCCTTCATCCCTATCACCTGCTCCGTTCTGCCAGGCTTCCTGGCAATGAATATCAGATCACAACACCCCACCTACAACTGGATATCATTAGCGTGCAGGAGGAACATCCTCAAGCTTCTCCTGAGGTACTGAGCACTTTTCCACTATCTGCTGTGCCACTCTTGCCAATGTCATTCTATGTGGGATGGGCCTGTAAGTGGAAAACTTTGCTCCTCTTGGAAGCTTTGACATCTGCCTCTGAGCAAAGATGGAGTACTTACTTCCAGGCAGGATGTAAAATCATTGGGTAAAGTGTTGAACCATCCTGGAACAAAAGAATAAAATCCAGGCTGCTTTGGTCTTAGACAAGCACCTGGACTGGAAGGATAAAAGCTTGTCTGCTCCTATCAGGAATGGGAACTCTTCGAACACTTTGCAGAGTGGTGGCACAGCATCAACAGAGGAGCATGATCCTACTTCAGGGCAGCATGCAACCATTCTCCATGCTGTGCTTACACAGAATGTGTTAGTTTGCCCACATCCTTGGCAAGTATTTAATCATTTGATCACTGATTCAACCTTTACAGCTGAGGACACCATCTCCTTGTCCTTCCTGGGTCTGGCTGTTTTCGAAAGGTACTGCTGGGCAAAGGTCTTCAACCAGGCACTTTAGAGCACTTTTAATGGACTTGTCCCTGGATTAGGTTAGTGGGGGTTTTCACAGAATCACAGAATGTTAGGGGTTGGGAGGGACCCAGAATATCATCTAGTTATATAGGTCAATATTCAGCTGCCTAACAGAAGCAGTCAGTGACATCTGAAATGCACCATAATAGCACATTTGGTCTCCAGCTGCCAGTCCAAAATACCATAAGGTTTGTGAGAAATATGCAGCACCTACCAGCCCTGTAAAGGTGTTGAGGACACCTGGGCCATCATCAAAGCCTCTGAAAACAGAAACCTCAGAAGGGGGAACGCACTGTTTGCTAACAGCAGTTAATCCATACTAACAATGAAAAAGGGGGAAAAAATTATCTGAAGGCATTCTGCTGTGTATGGAATATCTTGTTCTACTACTAAATTTAAATAAAGGCCGTCTTGTTTTCTCAGAATAAGGATTGGATTTATTGCAGGGTTTTTGGATGCTACTGAAGTTTAAATAACATTAACAGTAGAGCATTTAGGAGGCTGTGGGTATAGACATTGAATTGCTTGAGTAGGACATACTCATTAAATTATCAAGGTGACTCCTTTGAATGCGACCCAGAAACTGTCCTGTTTATTTAAGAGACGAAATGTTTTAGTTCCTATTTCATTTTCTATAGAGTTTTTTTCCATGGGAGCCTGCTGTTCCTAAAGTAGTTAAGCAGAATATTTGCTTTATAGGCATTCTGACTCTGCCGTATACTTTTTGGCAGTATCTACTTACTTTAGGCTCATATAAAGACCACAGAGTAAACTATCCAGATCATCAGAGACTGCTCTATAGCTAAAATAATATTCTGGGAGTACTCATGGATTCTTTATTTTACATCTTAGATAAATCTATCTTAGATACATCTTCTGATAAGGAAGTTTTCCTAAACCCACTGGTTTTTTTTTTAATTGAAGTTTTCTGATTCAGTTTACGATTTCTTCTGTTGCTTACAATTTATTAATAGACTGCTGATTAATATACTCTACAAGCTATAAGAGAACCACACAGAATGTCGCTCCTGTTACATGTATTATGAAGGTCATGAGTCTGGTCATTGAAAAAGATGCCAATATGTAAGGCAACGCAGAGGTAAAATACACTAAAAATAAATATATACAAGTATAGCAAAAAACTTCAATAAGCATATTTAGGAACTCCTTTTATTTTCTGACATTCAAAGCCTAGTGATTTGATACATACATGAGAGCAATACTCACCAAATCACTCTCACAGACATATATTCATCTATGTATTGATGACCACTAGACAGAGAATACTCAATAAAATGACAGAAATAAAGAGTTCTTCCAGTGGATTTTTTTCTTGAGGGACAGGAAATAAACTCACTCTTTTCTACCTTTTACTTTTATTTCAGATTTAGTGCTATACTTTGCAGTTTTCAAACAATAATTCTGCTTAATAATCGGAATAAGACAGAAAGCTAACTATTCCCTTGTCTGAGATTTAAAATAGTAGAAGACTCATCTCAAGTTACAACCACTTTATGCTTTTCACCCTGCAATGAGATATACAAACATTTTTTGAGTGAATGTACTTTAAAGAGATGGTACCTGAGCTCTGAATGTTGGCAGATGGTCTTCTCCTCGCCTTGCAAAGTCTTTGTACCCAAATCCAGGATCTTCAATATAGCGGGAGACATCTGTAGAAACTATTTCATCATCAAATGCTGTGAACAAAACAGCAAAATGCATTGCTTTAGGTAAGCACATGAGTTAGTTCTGACTTTCAACTACTACTCTACTACAGGACTAGAGAACAGTTTTAGAAGTAGTGCAAAGGAAGAGAGCAGAACAAAATAAACTTTAAAATCCCCATCTGCTTGTATGAGATCCATCCCTTTCTCCAAGCCAACAGCCAGCCTGACAGGTGTCAGCCTACACCAGACATCTAATGTACTTCTACAAAATGGGAAGAGATGGGCTGAACTTTGCTCTGGAGGTGTGCTCTTCTCTTTGCTGACTGCTGAGAGTGTCTATGTATCTTAAACCAGGAAGACGAATCCATCGTGAAGTCATTGTGCTAGGGGTAAGAAACAAACATACCCTTGACAACAGGATTGCTGTGCTGAGCAGGTATAGTGTCAGGAATTACACCAGCTCTGTTTCATAACCCAGAGTATGAGCAGCCAAAGAGCAACACAACACTCCACTTGTAAATATCATCTGAAGATGACAGGAAAGCAAAGAGCTCTATAGCACAGCAGGCTGAAATTCTGCCAGAAGCTCTAGTAACTAAGCATCTTCAAAGAGCTCCAAAATGTGTCACTAAGCAAGCGCAGGTTCTCTCTCTGGAATCAATCTTTCCTTCCCGAATAAACAGGTGGCTTGATTGTGTAACTACCTGTGAAGAAGTTGACTTCTGTATAGCTGACTGCATTTGACCCTGATGTTAAAATCCTGGCTTGCTTCCACGTACATGGACAGGACAGTTGCCATATGTCCGCTGTTAGCGCCTTGAAAAGCCAGTTAATCTAAGAATTGCAGAAGTGCTTTATCTACTTTTTGCCTCATTAAACAACCAAAACATAACCGCATCGGAGAAGCTTGCACTGCATCTGCTACGGCAAATCCTCAGGGAAGAATACAAAACCTGCACAGGTACACTACTCTCCCCTGACAAGGACTGAGTTTCCTGAAAGGGTAAAGGGTCCAACATATACAGACTCCTCAACTCAAACCATCAAGAAAGCAAAGAGGGAGGGAAGTCAACAAAACCAGCAGCAACCCCATCAAAACCAGGCTCCTTCTGTCCCAAAAAAACACTTCTTCCTTATATGCCTGAAATTGTAGAGACTTGTGAAGTCCTGATCTGGAAATGAAACTGTGGTGGGTGTCGGTTTATCCGCACTGTTGATACTGTCTGAATGGTAAAAAAATAAGAGCAAGAATGGACAATGCCCATTTCTTAAAATCCAGCTGTGACATTTCTGGATATGTATTTTTATCAGAGATTTTGCATCTTTCTGGAGAGCCACAAAACAATTTCTCTGCTGAACCATCGCACATTCCTCTCCCTTGGCCTCAGTGCACAAATACTTAAGATACCTTCAAACATGTTTGTTCTGAAGCTACCAAGGTCCAAAATCACAAAGAAGACTGTCAGTAAAATGTGAAGCATTTTATGGGTCACTTCTTCAAAAGACACAAGCTATCATCTTCAAGTAGCCTCTGCTATGAGGAAATGGTTGGAGACTCTGATTGTCTTAATAGTATTCTTTCTTCAAACACCTTCTTTGGAAAAAAATCCCACCTTCCTATCTATGAGAAACAGATTTAATTGTATGGTTTGTTAGAGACGAAGGCCTCCAGCACATATGAAGAATGCTGGAAAATAAGCTTTCAATTCAGGATTTTGAACATAAGCCAACCCTACAAATTTCTACCACAACACAGGCAGGAATGGCACAGCAGTCTGATCACTTAGAAATGTCCTTTCCAGTTGGGCAGTAAATAGTAAAGAAGTTGAGACTCATTCTAATCTATTTCCAGAACTAAATGTCCTATCTAAGGGCTACTTGTGAGTGCCATTGAGTTTCTAAAGCACTGTAGAACTTAAACCTGTGGAATATCACTGAATATTTACATGAACTTGTGATTTTGAAGATACTCAGCATATAAAGAAAGAAATTTACATCCCAGTTTTTAAAGAAGCCTATAAAACTGAATTTGAAGTAGTAAAAAACATGGTGTTATCTGCCAATCGAGAAATCTTACGCAGATGAAGCGAGTGATAGGACCACCCTCACTACACTCCTACTAGACAAACAGACAGAATAAAGAAATGGATAGAAAAAGTTGTAGTCACTGAAGTGTTTAGTTCAAAGCACAAACAAAAGGAAACTGGGAGAGCACAAATACCTCCACTAATTACTAGCAGACTCTCCTTCTTTTCCTTTTCAAAGCGAGTTGCCATTTCTTCCTGAGAAGCTTCTTCATCCTCTTTATCTTCTTGTAGCCTCTTCATCCTTTCCATTAAGGCCTCCAGCTCACTTAAAGAATCTGCAATCTGCAAAAACACCATGACATTCTGCAAAATTAGAAGATAGACAACATGTGTCATCTTCAGATTTCATGCTTGACAACAAATGTTCTCAAACACAGACAGCAGCAGCAAACATAAAACTCAAGCCAGAATGCCTTTTGTCACATACAGCATAGACAAACAGTTTTCAGACAGTCAGAAGGAGGGAGCTGGGGAGTGTTACTCTAACCTATTGCAGTGAGATTACCAGTGGAAGAGGTGGTGGTTGAATATGGAAACCACAGCCGCTTGTATTATATATGTTCTACCATGTAGATGGCTCAAGAAAAGCCATCCGTGTGCCGTATGTCAATCAGGAAACAAGTCTTTCATACTAAATTTTTCAGTCTATTAGTAATGCAAAATAAGACTCTGAAGAGATATTGTGCAACACTGCAACAGAAACACAACCTGAGATAGCAAATCAGTGGTTTTTCTTTTTCTCTTCATTACACAAGTTGAAAATAACCATTATGTTCACCTTTTTTTCTTGCTTTTGTGAGGAAACCAGTCCTCCTTACTAGAAATACATCAAAGTTTGGGGTTCTGTGATCTGTATTATAATTCAGATTTCTTATAAAATAAATAGTTTGGTTCTTCTTTTCCATCTTTTCCTTTCGATTCTGCTCTTCTGCACATAGCTATCCCTGTTTTCTAGTATGCTACTCTCTGTGTAAGAAGCAGCACGGAGTCAGCAGCAGCCCTTTGCCTGCTACAGCAGGGAATAAGGCAGCCCAATGATTTCAGCCTGCATGTCTTACAGCTCAGACACAGCAATTGAACCGACTGATCCCATGTTTACATTGTACTGCTAATTATTAAAACTGTATAGATCCAGGCGGGTCTTAAGTGTCTCATGACTTTGGTCATAACCTGGTCTTCCATCAAAGGTGATGTGGCCAAGTCAACAATCGGCATTAATTCAAGGATATCTTCAAAATATTGTAAAGCCACTTTCAGGAAAACAAAAATCCACATTTAAGATAACTGACTGGTAATCAGAGTTCTCAATTGGTTGATTCAAGATTAGAACCCCAGAGTGAAGAATTAAGTAATTCTGTTTCAGCTCTTTCCTCCCATCTACACGGAAGTGTTTCAGAATTGACCCATTTTGTGATTGCAGGTCTTGAAGTCGAAATTATTCTTATTATGAAGTCTGTTGTTTTGGGGTTTTTTTCCCCATTTATTTTTTTCATTCCACATGTTAGGAAGATGGATGACACAATTCTTCAGTCAGCAACAGACTTCCTGGCTCGGACTTCACGCTTTCAGCTGAAAGCAAAGTTTTAGTCTTGCCCAATGGGTTGTGGGATTAACTATCAAAATCACTTTTCTCTGATTACCAACCACATTACAATGTGCTTTTAAGATTACCCTGAAAACTGCCAGAGAGAACGTAGAGTTACCAGATTCAAGCATTCCAGTAAAACAAAAACTTTCAAACCATGCTGAAATTTAAACAGGAAAGAATGGAAGAAAGTTTTCTAATGCAAAACAGAGTCAAGGAAAAGAATCTCCTTGCAACACTAACCCCAAAGTTGCTGCTTGTGAGGGATGCATTTTCTATGTTGTTGTCATTGGCAAGATCACAGACACAGAAGTTGTTGACTGCTATAAGTCTGACTCCATTAGATGTATCCGGATCTCTCTCTGGATTAATGCCACTACCAAATACAAAACTTGCCAAGGCATGATAATGTGCCAACAGGACAACAGCATGCACCAGTTCAGGAAGAGACCAATTATTTTCCCCAGTCTTGACAAGTTTCTGAAATGAGAATAAAAAAAAAAGAGTGTAAATATAAAATTTCTTTTGGCCCCCAGCTTTTCTATAAAACACTATATATTTTAGAAGGGGATTGACTCTTTTCTTCAAATAATACCATATTACTCTTGCACACAAATTCTCACTGGATTAAAGAAAAAAAAAAGATTCACTTAATATAGTACCTTTTTTTCACCTGGGGCTGTTTCAGCCAACTCTATTTCAAAAAGGTAAATCTTGCTGGCTTTGTCAGACAGAGGAATTTATTGGCTTATTTGATGCTCTGGCACTTTCCTGAGTTCGTTACGCTACTTGAAGCCTAACCAGACACTTGGGTAGTTCTTAGCAGTTCCTATGACAGGACATTTAGAGCTATTACAGAGCAAGACTTAGGGGTACCTGAATGTGCTCTTTCGTGATTAGCCAGGGCCGGTGGGCAAGGAGTTTGTTGATTTCGTTCAGATTTTTCAGCCTTTGGGGAATGTATTCTAAACCGTTCAACCACTCTGCAATCCCACCAGTCTTCAGAAACTCATCAACGTGCATATTTATTAGGTAGGAACACTGATGTCTGGCAGCAGCCTAGAATAATTAAACACAGAGGGAAAAGTGCAGCACATTAGCATGTAATCTGATTTAGCTGCAGGTGGAAAACAGGTTACTAAGAGAAAACAAAACAATAACTTCATTCCAAAGGGCCATGTTTTATATTGCAACGCATTTCCATTGAGTATGGAGGACTCTCCCCAAAAAAATATGTTTGATTACTTTGCTTTGAATTGCAGTATCTGTTTTAAGTTGGAGGAGATACCTAGAAGAGATCTGGTCCAACCCCCAGCTCACAGTAGGGCTGACTTAGATCAGGTTGCTCGGAGACATGTCCAGACACGATCTCCATCCTTGGAAGATCACACAACTTCTCTTGGCTCCTGCTGCAATGGCTCAAAATCCACATGGTGGAAGCTTTTCCTAGCGTCCATCTGGAATTTAGTGTGACTTGAGTCCACTGCATCTCATTCTACTGCTGCACACAGCTGGCTGAATATCCAGAAAGAAGTTTACTCAGCTTTAACTGCCTTCTGTCAAACCTTGCTCCTGTGGGCATGTGTCACAGTTTAGGGTCAGGGCAACTCCCAGACCGATAACAGACTCTTTTAACCCCTCTGCCTCTCCAGAGGGGGAGAGAAAAGGAATAAGAGAGAGAGACTTAGTGATTAGAAAAAGGAAACTAGAACAATTTAATGAAAAATGAAAA
>JANHGL010016253.1:23816-50441 GCA_024611195.1 Ceyx melanurus
CCATCCCTGGTAGTAACTCTAAACATGAGGTGTTATCACTGCTAGAAGCAGACACTGTCTGCAAAACGTGCTGCTAACCCCAGAAAGCGCAGCCAGTTAGAAAACCTGAGCTGAAAAAGTAAAATCACTGAACAGAATTCGTTCGGTTTTCACCCAAACAGCATGTGAGTAGAATATCACTGTGGAAACAGGGAAACGCAGGTTGCCAACTCTCCCTTTTCATGTAAAACTTTCTGGCTAGGCGTGCTTTATTATGATGAAAATCAACTCTAAAAATTAACCCCCTGTAAAAATATCACCCCAGTCTCTCCCTTCTAAAGTTTTTTTGTTGTTGTTGTTTGTTGTTTATTTTTTTTAAGTACACCAGTCAAGGTTGCAGAAGAAAATATATAGCTTGTTGGTACATACCATTATAGCAATGTAGTGCCTATAGGGCAAAGGAAGGGGCCCATCCATGCGTAGCATATAGAACTGGCTGCGGAGGAAAGACTCCAGGTACTGGGTATGGATACTCATGACTTGCGTAATGTTGTCCAGGCGACCAGATGTAGAGTATTCTTCCACAAGAAGATTAGTACGTTCATCCAAACCATTTGCTTGCATAACCTTAAAAATCAGATGGACAAACTTAACAGAGATTTCCTCTACCTCTACAAGGTTTGCTTGTGTACAAACTTAAAAGTAATGCTGGAGATCCGATGTATTTGTAAATAATACATTTTTGCATGCATGTGAATACACACAGATGCTACTTGTATACTGACAATTGAGCACTTTACACTGTACTTCTGTTAATATGTTTCTATGAAAACCAAAAGCATTTTTCTGTAGATCTTTCCCAAACTCACAGATGCTTTAAGTCAAACCTGCACGGAGAGCTGGAAGTAAGCTAGAGATAAATGGAAAGTCTTTATGGAACTCATCCTGTATAGATGCATACCACCTGAGTATATAGCCCTAAAACCAGTTCCAAAATTAATGGGGAGGAACGGGGTTACGTAACCAAATTATAGAAACAGCATGGCAATCTACCCCTTCTGTGCTTGTATAATTGAAAAAGAGATCAAATGCTAATTTGTCTGTAACAATCAAGTATTACTTAGAATAGGAATTTAATGCATTCTTTAAACAAAAGCTGTTCTTTAATTATTCCAGCCAGTGTAAACCTTGGGCACAAGATTAAATGAAACAGCAAAAGAATAAGTACCTCTCACTTTGCAAGCCCTGACAGAGTAGTAGTGCTATTACTCTGTGTTTATCACCAAGAACAGCCATTCTCAACATGTTCACTGTGGAATTTACACACACAAGACTGGAGTAAGTAGTATTTATTCTGAAACTACACAGTATTAAACCAGCCAGCTGACTACTGGAATGGGAAAGCATTCTAGCTGGGTTACTGCACACAAAGATAGAAAGTGCCTAAAAGAAGATGCAACGTTTTTGATGGGTTTTTTAGTTTTGTTTTGGTTATTATTATTATTATTATTATAAAAAGATATATATATTGCTGAAGCACTATTAGATTTAAAATACATTTTCCTTCTTTACGATGGGCAGATGAATGGATCGTGGGACAAGTTTTTTTTTTCATCAAATCTTATAAAGAATTACATACAAAGAAACATACCACATTTTCACTTCTCACCACTGTAGTTCGCTATTCTCATTTGTGGGGTCAGGAAAAAAGGGAAAAAACAGCTATACAGTTAGGCTGCTCCATCATTTTTACACTTGGAGCTCTTCACTATGGCAGCTTTTCTGTGTTTTTTACCCAATACTATGCTTCTTCAATTTTCCTTCAGAATGTTTTTACCATCACAAGTTTACTCAAAGATCATTTAATCTCACTTATTACTGTACATCACTCCAAGGAGTCCCCCTTATTCTTCAGCAAGTTTACCTCCCATGTACTTAAGAGATCTTTGTGCCATCTAGTAGTTTCTTCAGGAAATCACACTCCTTGTGTCTCTAGCAAGATTTCTAATCTTCTCCAGCTTATCAGGAGTTTTCCTTGTAACAGTACAAGCTATGGAAAAGAAATTCTGCTGACAAATTCAAAATGTCCTCTTGGTCCTTCTAGCATGTGAATTATCTGCCTTTAGCAACTACTTACAACGACAACAACAAAAAGTCCTGGTTTTACAGTCAGCCATCCCCCTTAATTAATTGCTTAATAAATAATATTCTGTGAAGACTGAGAACACAGGATAATACCACCATAGCAAAGTTTCTACTTAACAGTAGCAATCTGCAAGTCAAGGCTCAAGTTGAACATTAAATCATGGCCAGAAATCTTGAAGTCAAACTGTACCTTTCAACCACAAATTCTCTCAAGAGCCACAGTTACGGTCTAAGGATTTAAGTCATATTTTCAGGTTCTCTCAAACTGAAGGCCAGACACTGCTCTGAGAGCTATATAATCACATGAGTGCAGTACTGGATAGGCGTCCCCTTAGGCTTGGCATTAAGAGTAACAAGTGATCATTCCCCATGAGAAGAGCAGGGCTGGTACTCACAGCTGTCTCTTAAAGAGTTCTGGCGACCAAAAAGAGGTCAAACAGCACCACGTGTGTGAAAGGGCAGAGTGGTTCTTACATCACTGAGCCTGCTCCAGAGAAGCCATCACTTACGCTCATAAAGGAGCTCATCTCTTGTACCAGGGGACAAGCAGGACTGTAAAGCTGTCTTTCAGTATTTTCACTTGAAAGCTACCACCTGTCTGGCCCAGATAACTGCAAACTTACTTCATTCTCTGGTATAAAGGCACTTGGTCCTCTTGTCAGTGGTGGAGAGACTTGTACTCTTTTTTCCTGCAAAACAGTCACATAATTCAGTCGGCACTAAGAATAACATATTAACTTGCTTTATTTCACAAGATTAGATCTCCAAGGCCTGGAGTTGGTTCTCTTCCCAAGGCCACCCGAGCGTTCTACAACCCACTGTGGAGGTGAAGCCTCCTCACCACATTGGTTAGATCAGCTCTGCATCCCCTGTACTTTGCATCAGTGAACAGCACCAATTCTGGAAAAGGGTAAGACAAAAAAAAAACAAACCAAAAACAAAACAACAAACCACACATCTAATTCTGTTTGGTTTATAGACCAGCTTGAAAATACATAGACAATGGCAATAAAGCATTTTGCATGATGCTAAAATGAGCCATTTACTGGACTGAATGGAAGTCTGGAAAGCAGAAGGGGAAAAAAAGGCATGCTTGGGACATTATAAGCAAGATGCTATTTCCTTCAATATCAGATCCTCAGTGTTGAGAAGAGTACAAACACTTTGTGTGCCAAATACTGGCATGAAAAGCACAGTCCCTGCAAACCAGCAAGCCCCAGTTAAAAACTCATTCTAGACCTGCAGCAGAACGGCCAACTTGCTCAGCTGTCGAGTGATGGGGAGAACACCACACACAACACGTGCCTTGGTCTGCAAACCCAGTTAGAAGTCATGGAACACCCTTTGAGGATGGTATATTTAGTACAGAACAGAGTGACAGCCTAACAAGAGCCAGAGGATTTTTTCATTATTTATTAGGGCTGACAAATTCAACTATGATAAACTGTGCAGGTTCTCAAAGTGTGGCCACTGACAGCCAGAGGGGTGAAGGGGATGTGGGGGGGCTGCTGCTCCCTTGGTTCACCAGGGGCAGGACCAGCACTGTCCATGTCATTCCTGACAAATGCTGGCCCGACCTCCTCTCAAAGACCCTCAAAGACAGTTTCCTCTGTCTCCCCAGGTCATTAATTTCAGTGACAAACTCCTTGGATTACTAGGAAGCTTTCCTTACATCTAATCTGAATTTCCCTTGCAGCAACTGAAAGTGGTAGCTTCTTGTCTTTTCTTCTTTACCTCTTTAGGGCTATACTCCACCTATCACAGATTAAAAGAATGTTAGGGGTTGGAATGGACCTCTGCCAGAGCAGGACAAAACTAGAGCAGATCACACAGAAATGCATCCAGACAGGTCTTGAAACTATGGCTGCACACTTTCTCAAGTTTGTGACTCTTAATAAGTTATCCATCAACAGCACCACTGGATTTACATACTAAATATTTCATGTCCCTAACATAAAAGTCTGGGATTTTCCATAACAAATGACCCTTAAATGCCTCTACTGGGGAGTTTAAGCTCAATGTCTGAGCATGCCATCGATTTCCACAGAGGAAAACGGAGCCACCAGAGCTGTGTAACTATGGTCTTGCTCCTTAAAAACATCCCGTCCTTTCTAAATTAGATTATGAAAAAACATGCAAAAATCAGCAGCAATTATTCAGGAAAGATGTTCCAAAGCAAACTCTTGTAGGACAATTAAATTTGTGACTTTGGAATAATTAGCTGCAAAAAACTTGCAGAAATAAGCTGGACCTACTGAGTGAAGCCCAGCATTCAGGAGACAACTTACTACAACTGACGCCTGCTGTCGCAGCCCTAAAATCCCATAAAATACTTTTTGTGACTCAAACGTACTCAGTCTAAAGTAGTAAGAAAAGGTGTAGAGAGACTTGTGTGTCTGCACATGCAACTGCTTCCTCACACAGATACACAAGGTCAGGAAGACACCTAGCCTTAAATACCCAACCTTGCTAGCAGCCAGTCAGTTCTGGGAACATTACAAAAAAGAAAAACAGAAATGCTTTTCAAGATTACTATTAGGGTTGCATTTTACTTGTTTTATGAAGGTTATCTGGATATTAAGAGTTAAAAGCCTTTATTTCATACTGAATAATCTGGAGGAAGCAGCTTGCATGAGCCAGACAGCTTGGATAGCTGAAAAGTGTGAGCTGTCGCTGGAGCACAGGTCTGGCCCAGAGCGGAACCACTGCCTGCTCCATTGTGCTCTCTGACCTATAACCTGCTTCTTCAGGCTCTGCAAAGCTGGTTCTTGAGGCCAGACTGGGGCAAAAAAATGCATATGCCTCTTCTGGCAGGATCTGGGCTCCGTTCCCATGTTTCCTTGTTCAGTGTGACTGCTATTACTCCTTTGACCCTGCAGATAAGCTACTGCTGAGAACGAAAGGAGGAAGCAGTACTTGGGTGGATGAATGTAGGCAAGTATCTCAAATTAATCCCTGTGAATGATGACAGAAAGCCAAGGAGATAGTCAGACATGAAAAATGAAGTGTTTTAAATGTATTACAAAAAGGACAAAACCCATCTCTTTTTGGGTGGTGGCAGTTCTAAAAACCACAAGCCTGAGGAAAAAGAGACAAACATATCAAAACAAGAATAAAAAAATAAACCCCCCAAACTTGGTAACTCAAGTTGGTGAGTTCAATCACAGCACATTTCCAGAGAGCTGTGTTTTTTCTTTATTAGAAGTGTATACTCTTCCCTTCTATCACAGAATCATAAAATGGTAAGCGTTGGAAGGGACTTCTGAAGTTCATGAGTCCAACTCCCCTGCCAGAGCATCACCTGCCATACCATATCTGCTATGCCATTGACACAAAATATTATTTTTCCTTCATATGCCAAAGCTTACATTTTATTAAAACTGCTGAAAAAAAAAACTTCTCAGAAGAAAAGGGACAAACATCATATGCCTGCACAAGTTCTCAGGACGCTATTGCTAAAAACATGGAAAGTATACAAGTATTAAGATAACTGTTGAGCCGTAGATAAGAAACACTGCTTCTGGGCATGCCTTATCTAGAGCAGTGATGTAAGGCCTACCCAAGAACCCAAAAACGAAAAATATGTATGGAAATCAGAAAGCAACATTGCAGATATATGGTCATTTTATGGTGAAAGTTCTTGCAATGCTTCTTGTTTCCCAAGAAATTGGATTTATGTTCCTGTCCAATTAGTCTTTGCAGGTTACACTTGACTATCAGTAAGTCAGCCAGGGTCCCAAATATCTTCTTTGAAACTGTATTCTTATGCTAAACAGATGAAGCAAGAAACAGGTTGCTCAGCAACTGAAATGCTGTACACACACACATACACCAGCCATTTTCTTCCTCATGTTCCTCCAGAAATGTACTGCTGGAGTAAGAATAAGTTATCCTAAAAGGTTTGCAACCAATTACATTTACATTAAGCCTAGTGCCTTTTTGTGGGGTGCTTCTTCAGAAGAAAAAATGATGAAGAACTTCAAAGATAAGCAGAGAAAACTGAGATTGGGCAGGTTACTGGGAGAGAGGACACTGCAAGACAGAGCCTAGAAGCAGGTTTTGCAGTAGCATGTTGTAGCACCAAGACAGCAGAACAAGAGCTCTGCAGACCACAGGAGAGCTGCTGAAGGAATCTGTGAAAAAACAGGTCTCAGTAAGCTTTAGCTGTGACTTGCTTTCTGCCCTTAAGCCGCACTTGCAGTGGCGTCTGGAGGTAAACAGCAGGAGTTTTAACAGTGACAAAGTGGAACCGTTTCCATTTGCACGCCTAGAATTTGCAAGAAACACCTTCATCCTTGGGAGAACTCTGCCCAAAAAGCCAAAAGCTGTGACTTGCCATCTCGGGGGTGTATTTTCAGCTGTGGCAGTGACCTCACACCTTCCCTCCAGAGGCAAGGTGCCGCGGGCACTGGGATATGGCACCCGCATCTCAAATAGCTGCCGGGCTGCCACGGCAAAGGAAGGGATGACTGGATGAAGGGATGCAGGGATGAAGGGATGCCAGAGCCACCCAGCTGGCAACATGGCAGTGAAGCCCAAGCAGGAGCAAGTGGGTATTTATTAGGGTTTATTTCTATGTATACCAGTGCTGGGACAGCACAGTGGCTTTCCTCCCAAAGCAAAAAAAATAACCTTTCTTCCTCTTCACTGTGACATGAGTCACTGCATCCTCAGGCTTGAAAGAAATGTCTATTTTTAGCAAGCTGCAAAAGGACGCTGTTTCATTTGAGCCCTGAGCCACTAACTGGTGGGGCTGATTGAACAGCTGGTTTAGGAAGTACTTTTGAACACCTAAGGATGCAGAAAGCACAGGCGAGGGGCACGCGAGCACTGCACCAAGGCGGGGGTACAGAGGCTTCTCATACACGTGGCACAGTAAAGCTAATCCATCCTGAACTTGGCATTAAGGTGGTCATGCTGAAACTGGGAGGGAGGGTGGGGGGGTGGGGGGTGGTGAAGAAAAAAAAAAAGGAATAAATATTTTTGACCTCTCAGAATCATAGACTGTTAGGACTTGGAAGGGACCTCAAAAGATCGAGTTCAACCCCTCTTCCAAAGCAGGATCACCCAGGGCAGACCACATAGGAACAGATCCAGGTGGTTTTTGAAAAGCTCCAGAGAAGGAGACTTGACTCGTGTGGGCAGCCTCTTCCAGTGCTCTGCCACCCTCAAAGTAAAGATGTTTCTCCTTATGTTGAGGTGGAACCTTCTATGATCAAGTTTATATCTGTTATTCCTTGTCCTGAGCACTACTGAAAAGGGATTGACTCCTTCCATTTCACACCCACCTTAATAAGGTTCCCTCTCAGGCTTCTCCTCTCAAGACTAAACAGCCCCAGTTCTCTCAGCCCTTCTTCACAGGGGAGATGTTCAAGTCCCTTAATAATTCTCATAGCTCTCCATTGGATCTTTGGTAGATCCTTGTCTCTTATACTGGGGAGCCCAAAACTGAACACAGTATTCCAGATGTGGTCTCACCAAGGCAGAGAAGAGGGGAAGGAGGACCTCCTTAGACCCACTGGACAGAGTTTTCTTAATGCACTCCAGGATGCCATTGGCTTTTCTGGTCACAAGGTCACATTGTTATCTCATCGATAACTTACTATCCACTAAGACTCCAAGGTCTTTCTCTGGGTGCTGCTTTCAAGCAGGACAGCCTCTAACCTCTACTGGTGCATGGAGTTATTTCTCCCCAGATGAAGTATTTTACACTTGTTCTTATTGAACTTCAAGAGGTTCACCTTTGCACGGCTTTCCAGATCTCACTGGGTCGCAGCAGAGCTTTCTGGTGTGGCAGTCACCCCTCCCACCTCAAGAGGGAATTTTGTGAGCCATGACGATGCTGCCACTCGTGCCCCTGTGAACTTCCAGAGTGGTGCAAATGTCTGGGAAAAACCCATGAAGAGGCTCAGAGCCTTCACTCCAACATAAATGGCCACCAGTATAAAGACACCAGGGTAACAAAGAGGACAAATTAGCATTTCCTGATAAACATTTTTTTTTTCCTAAACAAGCAGAGTGGGTTTTGTTTGGTTGGTTTTGTTTGGTTTTGTTTTTTTTTATGAGGGGGAGGTGATGAGTATGTGTTTCTTATTTATTATACCTTTCCTCAGAATCTGCAAGCCCTTTTGCCACCATCTAGCTTTCTAGGGATCTTTATTATTTAAATTCAGTGGTCTATCTCTTTATAACACATATTACCATCTGCGGCAATAACCTGAGTAGAGTCAGTCATTGGGATACCTGGGTGGGAGTGAAGAACTGAGTTTAGGACTCCCTGCGTGGGGCTGTATCTCCTCAAAGGGCTCATTTTGTCCCCATCACAGACTTAGTTCTTCAAAGCCCAAATACAGCAGTTCAATCTCATGGACTTGATGCTGCAGAGCACGTTTTTCAGTTTCAGTCTGAGAGACATAAACACCTTCTGTGTTATTTCCCATGCTACAGGCAGTATTATTTGCTGTTTCTGGTTAAAACCCCACCTACAAACTGGTTTCTCCTATCCCCATTACTGCTCACTGACCCCATTTCCACTTTCTTGGAATCCTGGGGCAGGGTCTACCTTGAATTGTTCTAATCACAATCAAATGCTCTGTGTTTCAGAGCTGTACGTTAACTGTACAGTCATACTGGGCCATTTACTCATTCTATCATTGCTAAAGGCAGAAGAAAGCATGGAAAAAAAATTAAAGAAAAAAACAAACCCAAACAACAAAACTTAGCTTCTACTATTATTCAAACCCTTCCCTAGGATGTGGGAGGGATTTTGTTTATTTCTATGTATACCAAGCTGCATTTTAATTTATCCACCTAACTTTCTCAGAAGAAGAACAGTTTAGAAATGTGGTGAAAGTTTATGTTGCATCCAATTCATTTTAGGTGGAAACTTTAATAACTTCGATAAAATTATATAAGATTAAGATAATATTTCAAGTGGCACATAATCTTGATAATTAAAAGGAAAATAAAATACACACCGTTTACTTGGCTTCACATTCAGTGCTTCTGGTAGGTTCTGATTAACAAGAACACAAAACTATATCATCAAAGCTGTGAAATATTGAAATTTACTGACAAATATTTATTGCTGCATCATTTTTTAAAGAAAGAAAAATTTGTTTATGGCATCTAGTGTCATAAAATCAAGACCTTTATAGTTTAAGAATATAACTGAAACTAAGTTTGCATTGCAACTTCAGTGATTTGGAAATGTATTAGAAGGGAAAACACTGGTCTCCTGTTCTTCAAAACAATTTCTGTAGAGAAAAGCTGAACGACAAAAGCGAAAATGTGAAGAGGAATAATCTGAATGGTGCTCAAGATTTTATTTGCTGACAGCACAGTTGTTCTCTTCACAACTGATCCATTCCTATAATTAAACAGAGGACATCTCTCCAGAAGCAATAAAATAAATGTTCAGAACAAACAATGTCAAAATGTTGAGAGTTCATAAAGTAGAAGTCCTAGCCTACAGTTATTTGTTAAGGGTATTTCAAGTGATTTTGCAATGGTTTCTTCCTCTTAACAGACTATGCAACTCCAGAAATGCAAACTAAGCAATAAAGATGAAAATTAGCAGAGGAAGTCTAACAGTAGGAAATCTTTTTTTGTGGAACAGCATTTCAAAATACTTAAACCAGTCATATTTAACATTAAGAATTTGGCATATTTGTGCCTGACAGCTGATGAAGTGGTGCAGGGAGCTGGGAAAAGAGCCAGTACAGTACAATTGATGGGGAGCTTTTCCTTTGGTAACAGGTTACAGCCCTTTTGGATTTCACACAATAAAAGGAAGCCTATCCCAAGTTCCCATCCCTCCACCAGCTATTAAGAACACAATCCACACTAATTAGAAACCAAAGGGCAGCAATTTCTACCCAACCCAGGATGGATGGCCATGCAGCAGAAGTCCAACAGCAGTTCCTTGATCTTTGGAAGATACATGGTATGCTCAGCCTAGGGGAGAAAAACTCAGAAGTGAACATACTAGTTATTGGCAGAAAAACCTATCCTCTTCTTTGTAAAGAAAGCCTACGTCCTTTTTAGTCCTACTTCTGGCATATCACTCTCCCTGTCCTGAATTTCTATTAACCAAAACCAACCTCTAATTGTAACTGGAAGGAGACAGTCAAGGACTGCTGATTAAACATTAAAGTTACAAGGTAGGCTGCAAATACTTTATTTAAGAAGCTCAAACTGTGTTTTGCATTTTTGTCAAAGCAGATCTGAATGTATCAACTAAAAGACACAACTGAACTTAACCTTGTTGTGGACAGGCTGGAAAGGGTCCAGAGAAGGGCCACAAAGATGATCCAAGGACTGGAAAGCTGCTATATGAGGAATGGCTGAGAGAACTGGGTTTGTTCAGTCTTGAGAAAAGAAGGCTTAGGGCAGATCTTACATCACCGTGTTCCAGTACTTAAAGGGTGCCTACAAAGAAGATGGAGACTCACATTTTACAAGGAGTCACATGGAAAAGATGAGGAGCAATGGATGCAAGTTACTCCTGGGGAGATTCCAGCTGGACACAAGAGGGAAATTTTTCACAGAGAGAACAATCAGCTATTGGAATAATATATCCAGGGAAGTGTTGGATTCCCAAACACTGGACACTACAGATTTGTCAGGACAGGGCACTGGACATCTTTCCTAGACTGTTCTTTTGCAAAGAAAGGTCAGATCATATCCTTGAAGTCCCTTCCAATGTGATACTCTACGATTCTCTGATTCTCTATAATTATCCACGCCCTGATCCTTGTCAGATACTACGAGTGCAACTTACACCCACATCAGAGTTAGACAGCTTGGTCCTGCTTACTGAAAAAGATGAACTCAGGATGAGACCCATAGTGCCATGGAAAGGCCTGATATTTCTCCATAGACTAATCAGAATCCCTGGGTAACCAGGTCAATCATAGCCTTAGACAGCTAGGCAAGACACATACCACTAACAGACAACAAATGGTCTTCTGGTCTACTCCAGACTTAAAAAAACCCAACCCAAACCAAAACAACCCCAAAAAAATGAGAGAGAGAAACAAAGCTTCCCTCATAAGTTTGTGAAGAATCTCCTCTCCTTCCCTCCCAGTACACCCAACAGTAACACTGGACTTCGTGTGCTCCCCAAGAAATGCCCTCAGGAGAGTAGGTCTTGTGATCATAAAGATGACTCAAAGCCTACAAGCATGGCAGCAGAGCATCTTCTGTGTTCCAACAGCATCTGATATCAAGAGCAAAAGATACAGTGTGGTTTAAGCTGGGACTTGTTTTATTTGTCCTGTGGCCCACTTCCATCTTCTGATTTAATGCAAGTCTGATGTACTGAGACAGACCAATATTATCTAGTTTGGGGAACATAGCCTTCGGCCACTAAATTGGCAAAACTGCATCAAATTAATCTGCCTCCTCATCAGCCAGGACAGCAACGCTGCTTGCTAATGAGGAGTCTCTGCAGCAACATGACATATACTTTAATCCGCTGCCTCATCCTGCCTGAGCGCAGTCCATGTAGCCAAGGCTGGCTGTGCTCTGCCAGTGGGGCCTGACGTGCCTGGGAGGCTGCAGGCTCAGTGTGGTTAAGGGCAGCAACTGTGGTCATGCATGTGGTCTCCATCCTCCTGCGGAGAGACTGTATCGACTTCCCCATTTGATCCATGCAGCAAATCACTGCCAAAAGGTAGAACAAATGTCTGATAGAAAGTACAGATAAACCAGCAGCTGCTTTGAATTAATACCTGCAGTAACTACTGATGGCATAGTCTCCTTACAATACAGTAATTCAATGGTTAAATATTTCAATTCATCAACACACAAACATTTGATTTATTGGGCATACTGCCAATGTGAGAGGCATAACTGGTGGATATTAACAACAACAAAAAAAACAAAACAAAAAAAAGGAGAGAAAGACCCCTAGGGTTATGTAAATCAGTCATGTATCTCCAGCAGAACTGCCTCCCATGAATGCTCTACCAAATTTTTAATAGAAGTAGTGTCTGAAAATGCATGTCTTGTAAGGAAGAAAGCTTGAATGATATTCATCAGCACTGTAAATCCATAATGGCACCTACTGCTGTGGAGAAAGTGGCTCAGGTTTGTTTGATGTTTGGATTTTTTTTTTAGTATTTCAAAGATGTTAAATATTCAAAATATTCAATTAATTTAAGAGCAGCACACAGCAAAACACTCCAACAATTTAAAAGAAAACCTTTGTGAGACTCCATTGCAATTCATGCTGGAACATCCTCAAGTGCTACAGTATTCCAGCAGAGATCATCATTGCCAAGGGTTTACAGGAAGGAAGATGAATTTAACTGCAGGTTACTATAAAAGCGGATTGAGAGAATTGTTTAACCAGGGACTGGCTTCCAGGCTGCATTCTCTCACCTCTCCTCTTTGGCACTGCCATCATGTTCATTATGACAAAGAGCAGAGAGAGCACAATGCAGATGCAGTGTGCCTTAAAACATTTAGAATTTTTCCAGGAGTAAGACTCTTAAGGCTATGTGTGCACCACAGTCACACACGGTGGTGGATCAGTGGAACAGGCTCCCCAAGGGAGGTGGTTGGGGCACCATCTCTGGAGATATTCAAGGTGAAGTTGGACAAGGCTCTGAGCAGCCTGGTCTAGTTAAGGGTGTCCCTGCTCACTGCAGGGGGACTGGACTAGATGGCCTTTGGAGGTCTCTTCCAGCCCTAGCTATTCTATCATTCTATGATTCTACTAACTGCCAAAAATGAATAAATCTTTATTAGTAAAGTGTAAAAATCCATCATAGAGTTTAACTCGAGAAGGCAAAGGTGGAGGATCTTCCCAATGTGAAAAGCTGTTTGACCTGTAGCTACGAGATCTTGGACCACACAGTCCTGCTTCCCAGGCACTTCCACTACTTTTCACTAAGTCTTGCAGCATGCAATATCACTGCCCGGTTAGTGCTCTCACTTCTTGTAGCCCTTATCTGAAAATGCAGGAGGTGACACATTCTGTCTGCTCCCCTCATCAGCCACATGGTGAAAGCCACTGAACCAGGACATTTAAATGGGAAGGCTAGATTTTAGCAGAAGAGCTGCACCCTGTCATTTCACTACCTGGAGTGTATCACAGGCACTTCTTTGCTGCATTTCAAGGAAAAGGTAAAATCACAGAAACCCCATGCTCCAAAAATAAACTCACCACGTGTTGCTGCCAACAGCCTCTCTTGGTAAGTCTGTGTCCCTACAGTTTTTTTCAGATGAAAACTACTACTGAGCAAATAAACAGTGTCCCAGAATACGCTGCTACAGAAACATGCTCCCGAGCACCTTTCACTTACAAAGCCATACTATATAAAACCAAAGTCTATTCTGAGACATAGGCAAGTCAAGCAGATGGCAGAAGCATGGGTTTTCAAAATGCTTTTCCCACACGTTTCATGTCCAAAATGATCATAGCAGTTATTTTAAATCCCAGTGTAGGAACTATCTTAAGAGTTGGGGAAGTAACTTGACAAAATTCAGAAAAACAAATCCTCTCACCCAGATAAAAGAGGGAAATGTACTCAGCTCAGTCCTGAAGCCCCCCAGCCAGCTTTCTGCCGTCTTTTTCACACTGGATTGGGAAACACAGCAGCTTGAGTCCTGGAAAGCAACTCTGAACTGCTGAGCTTGCTGTCACGAGCATGTCAAGATATTTTAATTGATTGCCTCCTGGCTGTCACAGTCCGTGCATAGTGTGCTTTTACCACCTCCAATAAAAGGATCAGGAACAAACCAGCAGGCTGCAGGCCCAAGCAGAGGCACTTAACCTTTTCCACAACTAAGCCATGGAAGTGTAAGATGCTGTGGACATGTGAAGTCAGTGTGTGCTTAAAAGTAAATTACTTGAGCTCATGGAACAGAAACTGAAGAACAGTTATTAAGTATAGAAAAAAGCACCTTCAGCTCAGAAAGTTTTCAAGTACAAAATACTTGGAAGACTGGCAGACAGTGCCAAGTGAGCCTCATAATGAACTTACTCCATTTTGTGCTCTCTTCCTTAGATACCTTCCCTCAGCTATATCAGAGACAGGATACTGAATTTTGATCTGATCTACATTTGCTCCCTCACCATAAAGAACTTTAGCTGCATTGTTCACATTAAAATTCAAGATACTATAAAAAATATTAAAACATGAAGCTGACATTAGGTTTCTAGTTTAAGGAAAAAGAACCTATGGCCAAAGTTGCTTAGAATTTGGAAGGTTAATCCATTGAAAAGCTTTAAAAAAAATTTTTATTTAAAAACAAAAAAAAAGACAGAAGCCCATCTGGCATAAGTTTCTCAGAATAATGCTCATGTACACTTTATGGCCACTGACCATCCTGACCATCTTTGTTACAGTTTAAATAAGATACAGAATGCTCTGCCTGGAACAGGATAGCCTCTTTAGACATCCAAAAGCAGCAATGTCCTCCTGCTTTAAGAGAAGCACCTTTTTTTTTTTTTTTTTTTTTTGCCATATTTCTTTGGTCGATGACTCAAACAGAAAGAACGTGCCAGACAAAAAAATAAAATCTCCCTGACTAACAAGCTTTACCTCTAGCCTAAAGGTATAATTTCCAAGAGCAAGCGCCTTGCTGTCTAAGCCAGGAGTTTAAGCCTTTTTTGATTAGTTGAGCATTTTTCAGAAGGAAGTGGCATCGACACCATGCCTTTGAGTTTACTGAAATAAGTTTTCTTACTTGGACTCCTTGAAAGAAATTCACAGAAGTCTTATAGGTACCAGCCCACAGATGAGCTCTTGACTCTTCACCTGATAGGAAATCCTAAACCAGTCAACAATTAGAGCAATTTATTTCTCCAAGGAGTCTTGTTTGCAAAGTCTAGAGACTGTTGACAATGAGCAAGGAGCTGACATGCTAACCATTTATAACATACTGACTGGCTGGAACAACCATAACAATACTTGCATTCAGGCAATTTCTTCCTCTTTCTTCTTCCTTTTTTTTTATTTTTTAAATAACATTCTGCATTTTAAGCTACATTTATCCCAAGTGAGTCATTACTGAGATACAATCTCCAAAACACACTGACTTAATGTAGCTGAGCTGGTGGCAGCAAAGACTTCAGGTACTCCTGACAGAGCTTAAAAGAGATGCTGATTTTCAAAAAAGAAGACTCAGAAGATTTACTGCATGTAAATACAGAGATGTGTCCAGAGACAGATCAGTATTCCTGCTCTCTTCAGCTGTCCAGGCCAACAGACTGGCAGAACTTCAGATTTACCTCCAACCTCAGAGCTGACAGGCACTACTGTCTCCTCAGAGAACAGCCTACACTTTTACTAAGAGGACTTTTGCCTACATTACAGTAACTTAAGAGATTACACAAGAAAAGCACCACCAAGTACAACAGAAATAATAAACCCACTTATTTTATAACCTGCCTTCTTGAGGATTTCTGTAGCCACAGAAGAAGTTAACAAATACTGCCAAATGAGACATTCGCTGCGTTCCCGTCTACCTGCCCTTTTGCTGAATTAAGTCCGTAAACCCAAAGTGAGACCTTCACATCAGAGTAAGCTCAGGTCCTGAGAAACACATTCACAGCCTTTATTTGCACCCAACTTAGCTCTGTACAGATTAAATTTAGACCATGCAATGGGTATTCCAACTTTTCTGGGAAACAAGAGCCTAGCTTCTCAAACCAGACAAATTAGTCATGTGGCATGGCTGGATGCTGCCTGCAAGTATTCATGAGGCACAGCAAAGGAGTGTCCCATACAAAACAGCAACAGCACTGGAGAGTCAAACTGCTTTTGCTTGTACTGCAAGTTTCTGTTGGATAAATAGGTCAAGTAACTACAACTTTATCTAGTACTTTTTGCATAAGTGACCTAAAGAGCAGGGGCATAAAGGGAGACCTTCCTTCCACCTCCATTCCCATTTTGCTTTTCTAAGACATGTGGGAAATTTGGCTACAAAACGGCCCCCCTTGGTGCACACTGTTCTCCTTCCACTCATCCTCTGCTCAGGTCTAACAAACACCAAGTGTAGTCCTCCACTGAACAACTACAACGCCAGCTGCAGGCACCTTCAACCTTTAATTACTTGTTCGTTGACCATTTCAACCAAAACACCTTTTCTCCCAAGTACTTGTGAAGTACAAGCATTGAAGCAAACCAACAAGTCTTGTATTTCTGGAATAAAAGTTACTTATTTCTCAGCAGGTTCTATCTGCATGATCCCTGATGTTACCGCCCTGTTCAATCTTTCCTTGGTAACGCAAAACTGAAAATGACCAACATAATTAAACAATTTGTTTGGGTTTTCTGGAAGGAGTAGAAGATGAAAAAAAACCAACCAAAAAATTGAAGTCTCTTGAAGTATTAATACAGCATAAGCTAGCTGGAGTTCCATTTCAACACTTCCACTGCATTTGTTTAAATGTGGAGACTGCAAAATGTAAAAATGTTAAAGAAGTTGGAGAAACAGAATAACAACAATATTAAAAAAAACCAAACCTACAGTGAAGAAGACAAAAAGCTGTATCTGATTCTACCTCAGATACATTAGAGCTTATCTTTTGTATTTCAGAGGGAGAGCTAATCAGTCAAAATGAACTATTGACTAACGAACACTATGCACCTGAAGTGTTGCTTTAATGCATTTCCTACCACTAGGGACTGGAAGTTTTCTCAGCAGGATGCCAACGAAGAGTCCTGAAGCAAAGTTTTCCAGCACTAATGCTTTTGAGCAAAAACTGCTGCAAGTTAGAGGACTTAAAACATGGGTACTAGAACAGCTGTCATGGCACCCAGTGGGTGTTCCAATCAGCCTTTGGAAGAAACAGAACAAACCAGCTCATAACAGGGAGCATGTTGCTATCAACCTATTACTGTGTCAGAAACAGTGTCAGCGTGTGAACTTCCACAGCATGCTTTTACCTCTGTACTCTTCATGCTACACAGAATGTGCGTTTGAAGCCCTACAGCCCTACAGGCCACTTGAAGGATTCAGTAGCATGGGTGATTCCACATAAACAGTTGACTTCATTTTCTATCTAAGCCAGTTGTTGCAGTATGGTATTGAGCGCTCAGCAGAATAATGAAATGCTGATGCTGATTTCCAGGGAGGGGGTCAAGGTTCACTCTGCAAGCTGAACAGTTGGTGGGTATTTGCATGCAGGCAGCACAGTTGATTTCAAGACACAAAACATATTGTGGTAAAGCAACATTTCAAGTGTTCCTCCTAGCTGGAGGAGATCCAACTGTTGTCAGGTAGAGTATTTAGACAGCGTGTAGGTGCTCCATTTCATTAAAGGTCTAATCAAATTCCTAAATGTTAGAACAAATTACTATTTCCGCACCTCTAATCAGCAACCAGGGTGCTTTACTGTGAGGAATGTCAATCAACTCAGAGGGAATGTTTTGGGTTTTTTTTAGTTAATAGGGATAATTACATTAAAACAGATTTAGAACCATATGGCCAAAACCCATCCAGATACATTTAGCCAATAGCTTAACTATATTCCCTTCACCACATGCTAAAGCAGGAGATATCAAACATATTTATAAGCACGTGCTATTAAATTAAGTTCCACACTGTTAAGATACTGTCTTAAGTAGTTCTTAACTGCACAATTCATACAGCAGAGAGAACATACCCTGGCATTAGGCTGTTTTGTTGGTATTAGCCAGAGCAAATCCAATGCAGTAATAAACAGCCCGAAGACGGAAAAACATGATTCTGAGTAAGCAGCTCTGTACTGCTCTAACAATGGCTCACACTCAGATAGCTAGAACTTCTTTGCTATCATCCACATAACACTGTTTTACTTAGGTTATGTGGAATTGCTCAGAAGCACAAATTCTTAACCCGCAAGTAACCTTCAAGTCACACTTAATGTTCGTTTTTGTGCAAAAACGTGAAGCAAGGAGTCATCCTTGCCACCATTCTTCCCTTTGAAGGAAGAATTTAATTGATCCTTGAAAGCATAATTTGACTCAAAAAAAATCTGCAATTCTCTCTAGCTTCATGTCAAAATTAAGTTCATATTTAACCCACTTTAAACCACATCCGCAATTATGCATTTAGATTCTGAAGTGCAACAATTTATTTTACGAGTTTATTGCCCATTAAGAATAGCCAAAAACCTGATTTTAAAGTCACCTTTTACTTTTCTTCTAAATGTCTTCTGTGTCTGAAGATATAATAAAGATCTATGGTTCCATATAATACTCAAGAATATGGTTTCTCCCAGCTTTCATATATTAAAATAACATTTGTGTATGATGGAAAACTTAAAACCACAACCAAAGGGTGGTCCACACACTGACCACACAATATGGAGGAAGTCCACGAGGAACTTTTTTGTGGAATTTTTTGTGTGATGCAAGTTTATTGTTTCAGTTCTGACCTGCTCACAATACCTGCAGCCAGGAATACCTCATATTCCTCTCCATTATTATTTTTTCTCCTCCTGCTCCCCTGAGGAAGCAGACTTCAGGTAGCATCACACTGTCACCAAGTTCACTGGGTTGGGTTGGGAGTAACCCATTACAGAATCACAGAATGTTAGGGATTGGAAGGGACCTAGAAGATCATCTAGTCCAACTCCCCCTGCCAGAGCAGGATCACATAGACTAAGTCACCCAGGAACAGATCCAGGCAGGTCTTGAGTGTCTCCAGAGATGGAGACTCCACAACCTCCATGGGCAGCCCATTCCAGAGCTCTGTCACCCTCACTGTGAAAAGTTTTTCCTTGTGTTGACCCTAAACCTCTTGTGCTCCAACTTACTCCTATTGTCAGTCTCATGAAACCAGATGCTTACCTTCAGAGAACTATGACAGAGTCATCAAAAAGAAAAAAAAAAAAAGTGTTTAATAAGGATGTTGTATCTGTTCATTTTGATTACTCTAATTCATGTTACCAGAGACTTCAGGAAAGATTTAAGATGTCTCTCTAGATTAAGAGCACCAACTTCTGTCTCTAACCTTGAGCACCATGACTTACACACTGTTCAGCCCCTCCCTAATTTATGTCCCTGCCTGCCACAAACCCTATGACCTAGAAGAAAAAATGCTTGTGCTTCAAAATATCTTAGGTTTAATTTAAATAAGATGTAAGAATGAAGATACTAAAATAAATCAACGGTTGATATGGTCTATAACAAGAACAAAATAGTTTCCCAGCATCCTAAATAAGTAGTATTAACTATCACCTCTGCTGGTATTTTGCCCCAACTGATAGTTATCCAAGGTCTGATATGCAAGAAGCATCCTATAATAAAAAAAGGGAACTAGCGTTTAAGAGACATTTAAAATTAATACCCCTTGATCATGGCCTCCTTTATTATCTGTAACACTACTTTGCCCAGGGTGGCATACTGAGAAGCCTGTAAAATTCCTTGAACTACCCCCAACACATTCAGAGGGCTGACTGATAAACAGTCAGAAAAAAAAATGTTTATGAGATTATTCCTACCTCCCTGTAATGGAATTTCACAAGATATTTGAGTCATCTGCATTATTTTCCCTATAGGTTCTACCTAAAGCCCACAAGACTACCCAGGCTGGGTTGAAGCCAGGTAAAGACAACAATGGGAAGGATCTCTGCAAACAGGAACACCTGCAAAGAACAGAGAAATTAAACAGCATAAATTATTTCCATGCAGGTTTTTCCAATGCTGATCATGTGCAATTCCTAATTAACTGAGGTCTCCCTCCTGACAATCTGAATTTCTTTTCTACTGAAAATACCCCTTTCCCCCCCCAGTCTATCCTGACCCACTTAAACAAAAGCCAATATTCAGCCTGGCCAAGTGAAGTATGCTCATGATCCCTCTGTATTTTCCAGCCCTGGAAATGGAAATCTGATAATAACATCTCCAGACCAACTGCCCTAGTTACACAAAGCCAGGGGAGATGATTACACCACTACCTTCTCTCACTCAAATCTCCCTTACTAGTAAAAAAAAGGTTCAAATAAAGAACCAAAAGAATATTAAGAGCTCCCTCCCCAACATGGGAGAGAGTAAACACCAAGGATGCTTAATAAATTATTTTTTTTTTCAGATTTCAAAACACCACCATTTCAAGACATGTGAAATCTGAAGCTCTAATTAAGTAATATGCATAAATTTAAAGCAAATGCTCACAGAGTTGACATCTGCAAACCACAGCCTGTGATTTGGCTAATGCAAGGCACCACTCCTACCAACAGCACTAAGTCTCAGCACAGGATAGCCTCCATGCTTGGCTAACCCATTCCCAACAGTAAACCTCAAAGTTTCTTTTGAAGAAAATCCTCCTCCCCATTTTCTTTCCTTTCTTGCCTCCACTCCCTCCCTGTAATTCAGGGAAGAGTGTGCTTTTGCTTTTGGAAGGTGTTTTTTGGGGGTTGTTTTGTCAAAATAAAATGACTATTCTAAATGAGTGTGATTCCCACAAGGCCATCTCTTTACCTTTTCATTTCAAAACAGCATCCTTCACCGGAGGTTCATTTCACTCAAGCCACTCTCATTACAGGTCTAATGAAAATTTAATAGTTCTGCCTTCTCATTATCAGCACATAAGACTAGAAAGGTACAAGGAAAAAAAATTAGTTTTTAAGACAAATTTGGGAGAACCCAGGAACCATCGAGGCCACCATACATGTCCAAAGAGCAACAGCTCTCTCCTATTCCAGGCAACAAAGTCAACAATTACACAAGGGGGGGAGGACAATTATTTTAAAGGATCAGGCTCTAAAACAATACAATTGCTGCAAGACTCGTGAGGATGGGGAAGGAGAGAAAGCAATCATCTCTGGATTTTCATTGGATTTATTTCACAGGAAAGAATCCTGTTATTTGAGTTGTTTTGTTTGTTTTTTAACCAAATCTTTCCAGAAAAAAAAGTAGGAACAAATGAGGATGAGGGGCCTGTTGCTGACACTCCTAACTGCCCTAAAAGGCTGGGTTTGTTGCTTTTGCTTTATAGCTTTACACTTTGGACCCCTGAAGATCCATTTTCTACCACTAGCTGTACATGCAGGATTAGTGGAGGAGTGACCTGGGCTGGTTTCACCACAGCAGTGCTCCAGGGGTGTGGAAAACACAAACAACGAATGTAGACACCACATTTTAAACAACAGAAAGCTGCTAAAATTAGGACCAATACAGAGTTGGGTTTTCATGACAGACCTTGCATATCACTTTGAGAACTCCTTTAGGAAGAGGTACACTGGAGATTTAAAGCTATCTAGGCAACTGTAAATTAAGACAACTACAGTGTGAGACTATTATTCAGAGTGGTCAAACTATGGAAGGATTCATTTACAAAATAAGATTCTCTGTGACAGTGAAGTTAGTTATCAGATTTGCAAAGTCAGCTACACTTTGAATTCAACAAAAAAAACAGATGCTTCATTGTGGAAAACCTTGTGTGCCTTCCAAGCAAATGCATAACAACTTCATTTGCCTATGTTCAGAACAGATGGAACCAGGTCGACTTTCCTCAAAATAGTTGGGACGTCCTTGAAAGGCCTCTTGATTACTATGGAACAGGTAACAGCACCTCCTGAACATTCATGACTCATGGTGACACATATTTTAGTTTACACAGGCTTATGAGACCTGACATTGGACTATTTTTGGTTCACTTTTGGGCTACTTTCTTACTCACCCATAGAGAACAATAAAGTGAATGAAGTGTAATTTTTTTCTTGGGGTTTTGGTTTTCTTTTTTTTTAGGAGTGGAGGGGTATGACCTCAACTACCTGAGCTGAGGCTAGTGCTATTGTAAGCACCACATTATTTAATGACATTCACATATTCTTCTGTCTTAAAAGTAGGTGCCTTTTACTGACAGCAGGAGACCTAGAACAAACTCTTCCAGAACCTCACACCTGCTATCACTTCAATTTTCCAGCCTAAATGTACTTATGACCATTTTAGACCCATCTCCTCTTGAGCTAATTTCTCCTCACTGGCTCTTACCATCAGATGTATTTATAGACATGGATCACATCCCTTCCCAGCCTTTGATTCTGCTGGATTAAAAAAGCAAACTCTGTTAGTGTCCTGCAGCATCAGTGCTCCATTTCTCCCAGCACACAGACAGCTCACCTCTGTGCCTATTTAATTAGGGTGCATCCTTCCTGGCTTCCCTCCTCCCCAACAAGACTGCCCAGTAAGCTGCTGGCCCTCCCACACACCAACATCCTTCTCCTTGCTCATTCTAAGAAGCTGCTTTTATTAAAAGTTACGAGTTACAAATAGCCAAGCCTGTAACTCTTACATTTCATACCACTGGATTTCACCCCACTTCTAACTATGCCAATGCTCAAGGTCTCACAGTTTCCTATGAAATGTTCCACTCTTTCCATGGACCAGCAATATTTACCACTTGTGCCATGTGTACATCTTTTAGAAACAGTCACAGTCTCACTATGACTTGGGACAGTGTTAAACCATACTAGTTTCAAGCAATCCTTTGAAAATCCACTGGTAGTCTTGTCTCATCACAGTGATTTTTCCTTTAAGTACGGCCCACCTCCATCAGTTCCCGTTCACTCTTCTATAATTAACAAGAACAGAAAAATAGACAAAATGTGTCAGATCAAAGGGCTCTTTTGTCCAGTAACCTGTCAGTGCCAGGGGGCAATAGCAGACATGTAACAGACAGGAAAGAATACAGAAAAAAACCTGGAAAGTGTTGCTATTTCCTACCTATGGGTCTCACTTCATTTTTCTGTTATGAATTTGCCAAAATATTTTTTCAAACCCACTTAAACATTTTGGTATTTAGAACAGTTTGTGCTAGTAAATCCCAAAGTTTAATTTGAGCTGACTTGTGCAGCAAGGAGTTCAACCTTTGATGTTACTTCAGATGTTTAATGAATGAAGTCTAGTTTTAGTCCATCCAAAGCTTTCTGAAGAGGACACTCAAGCAGATGTCTTACCAACAGAAGACTACATTAGTCTAGTGTGACCTACTTTTGGTGGTATCATGTCATACCTATTTTTTCATATATCTATATACTTTTCTGTCAAAATCTGCTTCGGTGCAACTCACACAGAATTGAGACTTGAGTTACAGGAGACTGGCATAGGGGAAACAAGGAGCACTGAAAATTATGTCCATCATGTTGGATGGCTCTTTCCTCCTCACAGGATCACCAAGATTGGGTAAGTCTATGAAAAACAGGAACAGGACCTGGATTTCATGTACCTAATCCAGAACTCCAGCACAGAGACTGGCTCAAGCCAAGAAGGGTTTAGCTAAGATGGGTTCACTTCCACCTTGCCAACACTGTTGAATGATTATAAACCACTCTCCCTAACACCCATCTGGGTGTTGCTTTTGAAGCCCCCTTACTGAAATCTAACAAATCCAAGGTTTAATCCTGGAACCATATTTATGCCCATTTTTCTTTTCTATCCTACCGACTTGTATGTACATGTAAAAGAACATTTACTTCACATGCTATGCAATTTGCAACTAAGCTTGAACAGTTGGCAAACCCTCCCTGTTCCTACATTTCCTGACATATGGGGATTTGTCCATCCCTTCAAGACTTTTTCCTTATTCCCAAAAGCCATCCTGAAGCAGTTATTTGTCCAATGAAAAACAGAGTTTTGGGGGGGTATTTTATGTTTGTTTGTTTGTTTGTTTGCTTGGGCTATTGATTTTGATTTTGTTTAGGTAGGAGAACTTTGGGTTTTCACCAGGCTCTAGACCCATTCCAGATTTACACCCCGGAGCTTCAAACATGAAAGCTAGAGGCTGTCCTGGTTACTGCAATGGCAGCAACTCTTGGCCACCTCCAGAAAAGGCACAGCTACAGACTTTTATGCCATTGGAAACACTCTTCCCTACTGATAGGCCACAGTTTTTTCACAAAGCCCAGCCATCAATCCCATGAACTGGGGCTTCTCATCTCGTTCTGCTCGTTATTCCATTTATTTTAAGCTGAGTCAAAGCATTAGCCCTGGTTGTCTGTCCAAGGCCACTCACCAAATCCAAACCAGCACCACCTATTACTGGTTGTCATTTTTATTTTTCTAATTCAAATGACATAGCTGTCATATCTATGACTGTCTAAGCCCTTCTGATTAGCAGCAATTGTTCTGCAAGTAGATACGGTTATTTAAAGTGTTACCTCACAATAAACCCAACCAGAAACTGTATCTTTTTAATGTGAAACCTTCCTCATAGGCAGATTTAACCCATGGATCCATAAGCTGCCATGACAGAACTTTCCATAATAAAACATAACTTTGATTAATTTGAAATTAGTTGAAATCTGAAGTACTGCATCTAGCTTTTCCTGTTTCCCTGTTGAGAGAGAAACTTACCTTCACCCACGAGAAGCCAAAACCTGCTAGACTATTTCAAATGTCACTAAGTAGAAAGCTTGCTTTGCCCCTTAGGATTTTGACAACAGCATTACCTAACAGCAAGCATCCAAGTGGCTTCAAATAGAGGCTTAAGACTGAGGAGAGCAGGAGAGATTCAACACATTTTAAAGCCAGTAATTTTTCCACTATACTATCACGAGCGCAAAAAAAAAACCCAACAACAAAAAAACCCCAAAACACACAAAAAAAACCAACCAACAAAAAACCCCTAACAATAAAGAAGCAAACAACAAGTCAAAAGAACAGACAAGGCAGCACTTATCTGAAGATGATAGCGCTGAGACTCAGGTCAAATTTGCATCTCATTTCCACCAAGCTTCTTCCCCCCCATCCTGTTTTCTTTTTGCTTCTTGCCAACAAAGTGCAGAAGGTTAAAAATTACAGTGATTTTTATTATACCAACTTTAAAATAATTACAGATGTAGTCAGAAGCTTTGTACTTCTATGTTTATTGTCCAGACTAAAACACAGATGCAATGATGTCCTGTTACAACTACTGCAAACACAAACCACTTATATTTCAAGAGTTTCACAAGCTGTTCCTCCGTTGTTTTTTGTTTTCTTTCTCCAATTTTGCAAAGAAAAGTAGTTGGAATGATCATAGACAAAGCAGGACAACGTTGAGCTGCCTTCCTCAACAGACCCAAATGGGTACTGTTTTACCATCATCCCCCTGAATTACAGAAAAACAAACAAACAAACAAACAAATAAAAGGTGTGTGTATGTATAGATATTAAAAATCTAATCTGGCAAGTTTCCTGTTGCTAGAAAAGTAACATCTAGTCCTGTCTCCTCCCACACCTCCCTATGATATTACAGAGGTTACAAAAAAAAGTACTACACATAATGGTGAGCCTATGGCTTCAAGAAATTCAATTATTTAAATTTAATTTTAGATCTACAAATGCTGCCAAGCACCACTTTATTTGTCAACAAAACATTGTGATTATTTGGCAGAACAAAGCAAGCTCCCTCCCTGCTTTCTCCACAGAGGTATTTGGCACTGGTTAATTTGCATGTCCTTAGACATATGTCAAGTCTGAAGCTGTTTCAGGCTTTAACCCTGCAGAACTTTCTCTCTTTTAAGTACTTGTTTTTCTTAAAGCAGTAAGAGCAGCAAGTAAAAGCCAAGAAGGGATTCGATCCTGCAACGAAATGGTTAAAAATCATACTCTGCTGATGTGTGCTTCTCTGATCCATTACATTTCTCGCAAGCTGAGCTAAGAGCTGAACACCAAGTATCAACTGTAATATGATCCAAGAGTTTATGGAAAAAATAACTGCACATACCAAGCATGCACATTTAATAAGATTTTGTTTCCATTAAAATATTCGAGATACATGATTTTTAAAGATTTCCTTCTCCCTCTGACTGATGTTTAACATTTCTCTTACCCCCTCCCCTAAATACGCACCTCCTTTCAAAAACCAAGCCCTTAAAAAAAAAAAAAAAAAAAAAAAAGAAAGAAAAAAAAGCAGTCCTACTGCAGGGAAGAGAGGCTTGAAAAACAACTTTGATTGGCACTTGGCCTGACCCACAGAGGAAGAAAAACAGTTTTTGGACAAAGAGCGCAAATATTTGAGCTCCTTGACTTACAGGCTTTCTTAGCATTCGCAAGAACCAACCTGGTGCAAAACGTATCGAGAGAGATTGAATTAAAATAACACCCTCCCCCCCCCAAAAAACAACAAAACCGGATCGCATTCATCTTAGGCGCTCGGACTCGGCGCATTCGCACAGCTCAGCAATTTTAATTCATTTGCACTGGACAAACAAAAAAGGCACGTCAACTAAAGAAGCTCGGCGTTAGGCAGATGTCGGGAGGAGGTGAAGCTCAGCGGGTCCGCGCAAGGGAGCGGCTGAGGAGCGCAGGGATGTGGGTTAGCGGACTGGGGGGGCGGGGGCGCGGGGGGTGTTTCAGTGACTTATACGTATTTTTTAAGCTCTGATTTCGGATGCTTCTCGCACAACTCGACGGAGATCGCGGTGATTAATCTTGCCGGTGAAATACGTTTAGAAACTTCCCAAGGGCGACTGGGCCCCAAGTCAATCCTCCCCTCGCCCCCATGCTGTGGGGGGAGGCCAGGCAACCCCCAAATCCTCGGGGCGGGGGACAGTCAAGGACAGGGCAAGTGACA